>VDFB02051934.1:0-106301 GCA_007258455.2 Sequoia sempervirens | reverse complement strand
ACATAAGACAACTAACTCATAACTACCTAAGAAAGTGGAAATTCTAGATAAGACAACTAATACTTATCTAGATATGACAACTAATATCCTAAGTAAACTTAACATGTGAATTAAGTCCCCTAAGTCCCTAGTAAAGGAATAAACTAGGTACAAGACTTATTCACACCAACAGTTTGGGCCTACAAAACCACTTGGAAAACCACCACTAGTTTTACTCCCTTTGAACTCTTGTATGGAAAAACAACAATGATGCCTATAGAGTTTGAACACAAAACTCTTAGAACAACACTAGACCTTGGAATAGATATATCTAAGGCACAGGAGGACATAGTTATGCAACTAAATGCCTTAGATGAGATGATAAAATCAACTCTCCACCATACTAAGATGTTGTAGAACCAGAGAGTTAGATGGCATGATAAATACATCAAAGAAAAGAGGTTCCAACCAGGTGACTGGGCACTTCTTTATGATTATAGGTATAAAGACAACTTAGGAAAACTTCAAACTTGGTGGTTGGGACCATATGAGATTGTAAAGTTCTTCCCCAATGGTGTTGTTCAGCTTACAACAATTGATCCTATCAAGTTCAAGCTCCTGGTCAATGGTCATCATCTCAAGCTATACCATAAGCCTACCTAAAAACATGAATTTATGCAACAATTTATTGAATACCATAACTTTGAAGTTCCTATAGCTAAAGGAAGCGGACCGAGTTTCCAACCTTCTAGCTAGTCAAAGGTATGCATGCAACCATAATAAAGATTTCCACTTTTTGTGGGAATTCATTTCTCCATCAATAAACCTAACCACCCATTCATCTTCCACCCCTCTCTCTCTTCCACATCACTCCACCATCACTTCACTCCACCATCTCAACCGTACTTTTCTAGTGACTGATACTTCCTTCCACACTTTTTGGAAAAGACATTCCAACTTTTCAGGTACGTGCATAATGACTTAATGTATATTAATTAACTTACATCCATTTGTTTGATTATTGTACTTTAATATTGATATTTCACATAGCAAATCCTGTTAGTATGCCCTGTTATATCATACTTCCATTCTAGAATGTGCGGACACATGCTTTATTTAGGTTGGGGGGGAAGTGTGAACCTACATGTCATACATGTCATTAGTCATATTTCATGCGCCAACATAGCAGTAAATTTGAAATGATGTAGTTGAAGTGACGTTATGCATGCACGATATGACATTAAGCCGCCACCATTTTTTTTATAATACCCCTCCTTTATGTCTTCTTTACTACCTTAGTTAGAATCATAATGCCACTGAAAAGGTAAAATTGAGAGGTCATATGACATTGGTGTTAGTATTGGTGAAAATTGTAGAAATCGAAAGAGAAATTAGGTTTTCAGAAGAAAGATTGCAGGAAATAAGTCTTTGCAGAGGTGTTTGCCATAGTGTGAGTGGAGGCAATGGGAGGTCAGTTAATCATAAATGAACCAACAGTTCATCAGGTAATCCTATAGGATGCACTCTATGAACCTAAATTCAGAAATTGTGGTTGGCTAGATTACTTTATGAAGCTAAATAGTTTTAATAACGACATTGACTTAGAATTAGAACAAACATTTTCTAATGGTTAGGCAATGATGAAAGGATTAAAAGTTATATCCACCGAAGAAAGGATTGTTGAAGTGTCAAGTTTTCCCACTGAAGGAGAACCTTACCCTGCTTCTAGGGACGCTAGATCAGCTAGAGAAAAATTCACTAAGCCTAGTGATCCTCCACTTGTTATAGAAAAACAAGGAACAAGAAGAACTTCTTTGCCAAAAACATGGAAGCAAGTTGTTGTTTATGTTATCAAATACATAACCTGCGAAGGTCGTCAATCTTGTCTCCATTATGTGCATTTCAAGCTTTTGAATCACATGAGACATGGTAGGAGGATGAATGTGCCAAATGTCTTGTACAATCTTCTTGGAATAATGGGTGCTAAGACATAGAAAAGTAGGGAAAACTATGTTTCCCATCATTGTTTGATTAAATTGTTGGTAGAAAATTCTTTGCAAGATGTGTCCAATATGTCATGGGATGAATTTTTGAACATTAAGAAGTTTAGATTAGAAAATGTGGGTCTTAGAAATTAACCCCTAACTCATAGCGTTAGTGGGGATGAGGGGGTTATTATATTCACTTCTGGAGATTCAACTTCTGGGGAAATTCCTATCACAAACCCTCATGCAATAGAAATTAGTTCCTTTGAATTTGAGCATGTGGATGAAGATAGTTCATCTTCAGAACCCAATGTCAATGTTTTCCCTAAAACCACAGTTCACACTAGGGCTGCTATTTGAAAGGACACAAAAATGAGAAAAGTAGAAATTAGCAAAGGGAAGGCTAAGAAGCAAAAACCAAGAAAGGTAAATCCTAGCCCTAGGAAGCGGAAAATTGAAGAAATTGAGCATCCTACAGCTGCTAGGAAAAATAAAATTCCTCCAAAGAAATCAAAACCAGGACCAAGTCTACTACTAGTGTGCCTCCAAAAAGGAGCCATAGACTCAAAGGGAAACATGGAAAGAAGGCAGAAACTCCTAAGGGGTAGGCAAATATAGGATTGGTAGAACTCATTGTTGTTGCAAAGCAAGTTGAACATTAGGAACTAGTGCAAGGGAAAATCCTAGTAGGAAAGCACAAACCTCCTACATTTTCATGGGCATCAGTAGCCCTAAATTTATTGAAAGAAATGCAAGAGAAAGAAGAATGGAATAGAGAAAAACTCAGGCTACAGGAAGAGATCAATAAGAAAAATGAAGAAATTGAGGAGAAGAATGCAGAGATTACTGCATTAAAGGATAAGGTAAACAATGTGGTAGCTCTAGTACCACAAACTATGGAATGTAGGACTCCCCCAAGGGTATATGCATTGCATTTAAGGGAGCATTTTTAATCTTTCTTTTAAGTTGTCAAGGGTCATTTCTGGTCTAAACTCTTCCATTGAAACCCCGCAAGAATTTTTCCAAGCTTACCAATCCTCTCTTGAAATTAAGAATTTATTGTGTGAAATGTATTTGCACAACTATGTTGTTCCCAATGACCATGAATAGAATCCATTGCTATATATTGGGGATATTCACTTGAGGGTATTAATGTCATGTATTCAAAATGAAATCAACCGGGGGCAACAATTCAAAATATTTAGAGAAAAAGAACTCCATTCCCCCTATCTCTAAGAGTTGAATCAAGCAATCCTATAGATATCTACTACACATGGCACAAACTTCTTTATAATCCAGAGTACAAAAAGAGGATCATGCCTTCTAGGGAGGAAGCATACCTAGAATATGAGAAGGTAGTTGCCACTACAGCAAGGACAGTATTGGGATATTTATCACAGAGATGGAATGACTTGTCAAATCAATTAAAACAACTTGAACCCAATTCCATGTAAAATGTTTATGCAGCTTGCAAACAAAGCATCAAGTATATACATCTTGGGAGGACGAAGTAGCACTATTGGATCCCATTAATATTTCAGCCACCCATTTTGTTGTGGCCAGTACTAGACCATATAACCTATCAATACGATGTAGATGTTGAAAGGCCAAGGTGGGGAAAATTGGAAAGCAAGCAGGGGTTCTATTGGGATCCAAATTCAGAAACTGTAGAGATTGATCAAGGGTAGACAACAATTGGTGATTTCAGGGCTTTAGTAAGGCAAAGGAATTGAGTTCCCTCTGTTGGAGGACTAGGAGATCATTAGGTTGGGGGGAGATGATGAGTCCAAATAACATGACTCATTTTTTTTAGGATTTATCATATGTTTGTTATTGTTAATATGAGGTTTTAGCACCTAGTTACTAATACTTTTTATGATATTTCCCTAAACTTGTGAGCTTTGGGCATGAACTTATCCCTGTAATCTTTGATGGTATTAACCTGCTATGTGATATATCTATATTAATTTTACATGTGATTGAATGAATATTATTCTAAGGTGATTATGGATATACAATTGTCTTGTGCATGCTAATGTCATAATGCAGGTTCACGTTAAGATGCAGATATAAATGAAGCTTGCAAGGTGGAAGAAGTTCATGCCAGCTGGCCAGTTGCTAAAGGAGTCAAAAAGATGGATATTAAAGAGGTCAATGGAGGGAAACTTCCAACTTGTGTGGAAGTTATTACTTACCTTTAAATGACCATGTCTATTAGTTGAGTAGATTTAGGAGGTGTTGCTATGTTGGATCCTCATTGAGGCAAGACCGGTTTTGACTAAGTCTTGTGCATGTATAACCTCCTTCCTCTTTTTCATGCTTTCAATAAATGGTGTCCTCCTACTTTGTTGGAGTCAACTACCCAGTTAGTTAGGGTTAGTTAGAATCTTTCCTTCCATAAATAATGATCAGATGTTCCTCTTCTAGGAGTTGGGCGTTCTGATATTATACTTTCATTTTCAGTTTCAAGGAATATAGTCATGTTGTTGTTATGATGTAATAATGTTTTCAATGAACAAAATGATACTTTGATTTGTTGCATCTAAGTTAGTTTAGGGAAGACTCATTCAAGGGGGGCCACTTGATGAGAATTCCATCCATTCAGTTTAGTAGTTACTTTTTTGTCCAATAATTAGTTACGATCTTAACAACTGTTTGTTCCTGTAGCCATTGGAACTTCGTTCTATGTCTGTTCCTGCAACCAAGGCAGACAGAGTAACTTCTTGTCTTTTGCTAAGATTTTTGTTTTTGTCATTCATTTAAGTTCAGTTTAGTTGTTGATTCATGCTCAGTACTTATGCTAATTCCTTGCAAGCATTTCACTTTTAGTACTGTTTCCTTTCTAGTCATAGGATAAGGATGACTACAATTGAGTCCTAGTGCACAAAAAGTGCTAACCCATTTCAAGTTCACGTCCCTGGGTTGATAATGAAATGAACCTTCATGATGAGAAATATAACTACTTGGTGTAGATATCTAATCTCCAAGTTATAGCTTTAAGGGATTAGTTATTGAACCATTAGAGGAGGCCAACATCTCCCTCCCTCTCTCTACCTCCCCCCTCACTCTATCTCTTCCCATATCTCCCTTCCTATCCCCTATCCATCTCTCTATCTCTACCTATCTCTCCATTTATCTTCCCATATATCTTTCTCTATCTTTATCTTCTCATATATCACTATCTCCCTCTTTTTCTCTCCCCCTCTCTCCATCACTATTTTTCTATCTCTACTTCTCATTATTTGTCTATCTCTTTGTTTCTCTCTATATCTCCTTATATCTCTTTGTCTCACTCTATCTCACCATTTATATCTCTTTATATCTCTCCCTCTTCCTCTTCCTCTATATCTCTTTATCTCTCCCTCTACCTCTTCCTCCATATCTCTCTTTCTCTCCCTTTCCCTCTTCCCTCTTCCTCTCTATCTCTCTATCTCTCCTCTCTATCTTTCTCTATCTTTATCTCTCCCTCTAACTCTCTCTATATATTTATCTCCCTCTTCCTCTCTTGCTATATCTTCATCTATAACTTTATTTCCTCTCTCTCCCTCTATCTCTAGACATGTATTTCTCTATTCATCCATCTCTCTCTCCCTCTCCCTCTTCCTAGACCTATCTATATATATCTTTGACTCTCCATCTACCTCTTCATATTTTTTCCATCTATCCCTCTATCTCTATCTCATTACGCTATCCTTATCCATCTCTCCCCTTTATCTATCTATCTATCTCTTTTATCTCCATTCCACTATTTGTCTCTTCATGTCCTCTCGCATCTTCCTCTTTATTTATATCTGTCTCTCTCTCTCACTCTCTCATTCACTTCATCTCTCCTACTCAATATATTTCTCTCTATCTCTACTTATTTGTATCCCTATCTTTCCCTCTATCTTCGTCTCCCTATTGCTCCCTCTTTTTATATCTCTTTATTTCTCTTTCCTCTATATTTTTCTCTCTCCCCTCTCCCTCTCTCCCATTGTCTCTCTTCCCTCCTCTACCTACCTCTCCCCCCTCTTCTCTCTCCCCATCCTCTACCTATCTCTCTCCCTCCCTCTCCCTCCCTCTCTCTATCTCCCCCTCTATCTCTCCCCATCTCTCCCTTCCTTTCCCCTATCCATCTCTCTATCTCTACCTCTCTCTCCATTTATCTTCCCATATATCTTTCTCTCTCTTTAACTTCTCATATATCACTATCTCCCCATTTTTCTCTCTCCCTATCTCCATCTCTATTTGTCTATCTCTTTGTTTCTCTATATATCTCATTATATCTCTCTATCTATCACTCTATCTCACCATATATATCTCTTTATATCTCTCCCTCTCCCTCTTCCTCTATATCTCTCTATCTCTCCCTCTCTCTCTTCCTCCACATCTCTCTATCTCTCCCTTTCCTCTTCCACTATACCTCTATATCTCTCTATCTCTCACTCTTTATCTCTCTATCTTTCTTTATCTTTATCTCTCCCTATACCTCTATCTATTTGTCTCTCTCTTCCTCTCTTGCTATATCTTCATCTCTAAATTTATCTTCCTCGAGCTCTCCCTTTATCTCTAGACATGTCTCTCTCTATTCATCCATCTCTCTCTCCCTCTTCCTCTCCCTCTCCCTCTTCCCAAACCTCTATCTCTATATCTCTTTGACTCTCCATTTGCCTCTTCATATAAATATTTGAGAAAGCTAGTAAATATTTTTTGCTAAGTATAAAATGATTAAATAATTTTTTTTATAAGATAAGTCATATAATTTGTAAAATGACGTCAAAATTTCAATTTTTAAAAATATAAAATGATTAGAAGTTATTATGTTCATATTTCAATGTGTATTTTTATTAAACATTAATATATAAAAATTACAATAAATAAATGATAATTGATGAATTTAAAGTTGGAAACCTAAAAATGTGTTGATTGTATATCTCTACAAGTCCTTTTTTTCTAATTCAATTTTAATTAAGACATATCTACGAGAATATAATTGGATGAAACATTTACATAATTAATTTTGACATTGTGTTATATAAAACAAAAAAAGATTATGAATATTAACTTATGAAGAAAAAATGGAGAGAAACTAGAAATGAAAAATATTATTTTGTTTCATGCTTAGAGTAATTTTACATTACATTTATTAAAAAATAAGATTTATTGTTTTATTGGTAAAAAATAATTTCTAATTGTTAAATAATAAATTAGATTATATTTTAAAATAATTAATAAAGAGTTATTTTTTATGATTTTGAAATTGTCAAAAAATTAAAAAAATAGATAGAAAAGAAAATATAAATGATAATTACTTAAACAATATATGATAATTGAAAAATCAATAAGTAAAACTAGAATTTTAATGGTGGTGTTCTTTATGTTTTTGAAATTTTAAATAATTTTAAATTTATTTTATTAAATAAAATTGAAATCTTTAATCAAATTGTGCATGAGAAATTTGAAAATTGACCTATTTTTCGCATGCAAAATTGACCTATTTTATTTTTTTCTAATCTTATAGTTTTATAGTTTATTTTCAAAATATTGCTATTTATTCATCTTTGCTCTTATTCCTTGTATCTTAAGTTGTTATTTAAGTGGTCATATAACTTTTCTCATACACTGTTATATTTAGCTACATTTTTTATGATTTGTTTATGCTTTCTCTTATTTTTTAGGTTATTTATTTTCATTTTTCTAATTTGTTCCTGGACCCTTGTGCTTCCCCTCTCTTTCCCCTCTCTTTTTATCTAGTGTTAGTCTGCAATCAACCATTTTTCTCCTCTTGCTCTAAGATTTAGTGGTATTCGATTTTCCACCAAAATTTATTCTATGATTATCTAGGGAGTGCCACCAAATGTTTAATGCAATCTAAATTGAGAAGATGTTTAAAATAAATAAATTCTAAACAACTTTACATTTAAATGAATCTATAACATGTTATTATTTATAATTCAACCATTCTAAAGTAAATATACATTCAAATTTAAATGTTGAAAGCTAGAAAACATTCACATAAGGAAAAAATATATTGTATATCAATTTATATATATATAAGTGTAGAATAATTCTCTACACATACACAAAATTGGCATTTATACCAACTCAAAATATTTTTTACAAAATGTTGCATATGACATCTCAAGATCTATATGGAATGTGGATGTTGAATAACTACACATTAAATCCTAATAGTTCAATTGATCCTATATCTCAGGTGAGCCCTAAACTTGTGGTGAATCATCAAAACTAGTCTCCTTATGCCACTTGATGGATGTAAAATTGATTGGGTGATCCCACAATAGTGGTTTACAATTTTTGGCCAAACTAGACACTGAAATAATTTTTTTAACTAAATCTTCACATTCGGGCACCTATAACGGCTAAACCGTGAGGAATTTGAAGATGATACAAACTAGAGTCTTGTCATATTTTGTATGTAGATTTTAAAAATATTTTTTTCAAAATTTTTGGAATCATATTGCACTTCTTTTTCCATCTCCCACAAAAACTGGTTTTTTTCATAAAACAACATTTTTAAAAAGTGGCGCACACTGTATAACGCATAACTTTTTTTCCATGAAGGATAAAATTCTAATTCTTTCGAATTTAGATTTGTAACTCTCATATCTAGTGTTTCCACATGGTTAGATAGTTTTTTATTGAATATTTTTCTTTAATCAAGTTTCAAAGTCAAACCATTCAATTCAAACATAGCACCATATATGTGTAACTTTTTTTGAATATATTAAAATTCAAATTTTTTGTTGGATCAAGGACTTCAATATCTGGTGCACTCATATTTTTCAAAAAAAATTGATAATCTACTATTTTTCCACATGTGCAAAACAAAGACCTTCATTTTCAATGAAAACCTATGTTTAATAAAACTAAAAACAAATACATAATAAAACCAAAACATATTAAAATTATATTCATTGGATAGCTCATTCCAAGGACTACCTGATTCCAATTGGGTTCATGAAGTCTCCTCCATTTTCATCCTCAACCCAAACTTCGAAGGGAAAAAAAATGCTATTTTTTTGTGCTAGATAGGAGGTGGGAAAAGGGGGGTTTGAGCGAACCAAGGTTCATTCGTTCATTCAAACCCCCTTTCAAAAAGGGGTTTTCATTGTTTTCTTGGCGGGATGGGGCCCAACTTGCATTTAACTGGTTCACACGAACCAAGGTTCATTTTCAACCCTTTTGGTTCGCTCGAACCAAAGGGTTCATTCGAACCCCAAAAACCAAAATTTTTGGTATGGGGTCATTTTTTGCCACTTTTCCTTCCTCACTCAAATTGTAAACCACTTTTGTGGGTTTACCCGACTGCACAATAACAAGTCAAACCACATTTTAATTAGCTCAATAGTAAATAAATTGGGCCACCAAATAAAAACTTATCTACTATAATTTAGAAATTTCAAATTACCATATTGTTATCATCTCTACTTTACATTACATCCATTGTTGAAGCTGCTTGGTTAAAATAAATAGAAAATGGTAAGATATGTTGTTGGGTGTTTTGCTGATCATCTAAATCCACAATAACATGCACATTTAAACGTCAACTAAGACAAAATTAATTTACAAATTAAATACATAAATTGATTGAAATGTGTTCTATAATTTATATACCATCTCCACTTTGCATTCTATCTATTGTTGTTGTTTGGTTAAGATCAATAGAAAAAGGTAACATATGTTCTCTATTGTTTTGTTGATCCTCTGAATTTGCAAAGATATGCACATTTAACACATCAACATAGATAAAGTTTTCAAGTGTAAAATTGTATTGTGTAATTAATATAAACAATAGTAAATTTATTAAGTATAAAATTAATAAATTATACATTTGATAGTTAAAAATTTACCATCTATAAGTTGTATTTCATTTGTTATTGTTTGGTTTAGATCAATAGATAAAGGTAATTGACATTGTCAGGTACTTTCTTGATCATTTGAACCTAAAATGACATATATTTAACATATGAAATAGAAACAAGAAGTATTATGCAGATTGCTAAAATGCTTATGAATAAATGTACTCAGTGTGTTGTTGCATGATGACAACTCTTTCTTCTTCTATTGTGATGCCTTAGCGATTAATGACCTTTTTTTTCTTTTTCTTTCTACATCCTATAGAGGGGAATCAAGAATTTCTATACTCCTTAGCTATTTCATTCAAGTCTTCAGAGATGACATTGTCTCTTTGATGAATTGAATGATTTTTACACATTTTGTTTGGACTGAACCATGGTGATATTTATCTCATAGACATGTTCTCTAAGCTAGGGATTGATGTAAATTTGGAAGAGGAAGGAAGAGATGTGTGGATATCTTTTCTTAGTCTCTCAATACATTGACTAAATTTATTTTTTTCATCTTTACTAGTTGGTAAATTTTGGAACAAATGATTTAAATAATCAATGGAATTTTAAACATTATCATTCGAAGCATTAGATGATTTCCAACCATCTGTAATACAAATATAAATGATTAAATCTAAAAATATAAAAAAATATCTTAATATTTCATTATAAAATATATACATTGAAATTTACTTGTTCTTTGGTCTTCACCAATGACAACCTCAAAAAATAAACTAATATTTAATTGTAAAGATCATATCGACATTACCGATGGTATTATTTTCGTGACTAAAACTCCCTCTGACATTGTCATCATCATCAAGCAATGGAGTAACACCATCTATAATTTAATGAGATTAATTTAGTTAGTTTTGAGGAAAAATATAATAATCATTTAACATATCAATATTAAACTTAAATCTCAAATAACCCTTACCAAAAACTTGATCTTGCTCATTATTTTTGTTTCTCTTTAGAAGATCTAAAATATTTAGCACATAATTGGACATGGTTCCCATTTTTTCCCATTGACAGTCACACACATGCAAATCTAGTCCAAATTTTCTAAAAGATACCATTTTGTTGGAACTGTTTGGCTTCTTATCTGGTATGTGTTAGGGAGGAGATCATAAGGATAGCAATCTGTATCTAGTATTTTTTTTTTACCTCTCTAATGTAGTTGTATAATATCTTTTTTTTTTAAATTAGTCAAAAACCTTGATAATTGCAAATATCTTTTATTTTTATAGAATGGCTCTACCCCATGAAGAAGTGTATGGATAAGCCAATCCATTCTTCTTGTGCATCTCCTTGAACAATCACTTAAATAGGGACTCTTGATGTGAAAGTGGTACGACTCTGTAGAAACATTAGTTTCTTGATTTGTATGAGGGAAAATTCTATAGCTTTTTGCCCACATCTCTATACAAACAATCATAAACTTCATTTTAGTATAAATAAAAACAAGTTAAACAATGTAAATGCATAAAAACCATAATAAATAATTTAATAAGTTTACTAGTACGGTCTCATCATGAGACCAAGTTTTGTGAAAGTAATCAACAAATTTCTTCTCCTCTTTGAATTCCTCTATGGATTTTTTTATCAAGTGAGTAGTGATGTCTTCGTTATCACTCATTGCATACATTATCTCACCCAATCTATCAAACATATTAGTTCCAACACCTTTATTATTGACATACCTGAATTATAAAACATAATATCAGGCTATGAGGTTCATACATGTAATGTTCAATTATTCCACATATTTTAATTAAAGATTGACTTACATGTATACATTCTTCAACCATGCCATATGTGCATGCCAAATACATAAAAGTACTCAGTAATCAAAGGACAATCTACATGTTACATTATAAAAGCTCATAAGTAGTGCAATCTAAAAAAATTAATTGTTACATTATAAAATCTCATAAGTAGCATTTTGAGAAAATTAAATAAAAGACTTAGGCCAATAAATACCTGATTTCTTCAATCTCAGCACTAGCATCGTTTGTCATAAATGAATTGACATTCCAATCTTCTTTACATTATTTCCCTCTTTTACAAACTTTTGTCAATCATTCATTTATATCCTCAACTTTATTTCTTGAGGATATGGCCCATGCAATAGGTATACCAGCCTCTTGTTCATCGAATACAAGCAAGGTATATAATTGTTCTACACATGAATAAACCATTGATAAATTATTATATGTTTAGTAGAATAAATTAATGATTTCATTAAGGTCCATAAATACAATTAACATTGTTTTACTTACACCATATTTATTTGTTGAGAATGTGGAATCCATTGCAATAATTGAGTTATGTGAATCTTTTGAACCATCATTTCTCGCATCCATGGTGTTTGGATTCCTATGATAAATGAAATATTTTCCACATTATTTGGACTTTTATAGTAAAAGAAGTTGTCTTTCTCCTCTACATACCGCATGCTTACACTTTTTGCATCATCTTCATTCTTTTGGGATCGAAGTAAGTGTACTCTTTTCCATGCATTCAAAACATCTTTCCTCAACAAACATGTGTCCCTCTTATTCATCAAATGAGTCAAACTATGGTATAGATAATGTTGTTCGCATATTGTGTCAATCCCCACCCCCATTAGCAATAAGGATTCAATATATGATTTACATTCATTTGACAACCTTGGTGCAACACTGCTCCTTGAATCACCAAAAGGGTCATCTTTTTTGTGAAAAAAATCACCACTAGCATCATAATGATTCAAATAATTATATGTAATGATTGCAACATTTGGTCTACCATACATAATCTTAACAAGAAAGTGGGCTCAACAACCCCTTTTTGCGATAAAATTTCATTTCCTTTTCTTGGTTTTAGGTTTATTTTTGTTATCATTGGGGCCAAAAGCACACCAATAACTATTTATACATGTACAAAATATATATATTAATTGATATAACAACTAGAAAATATAATTTCTTACATGCATAATTATTATATTAAATCTAAGCAAACCTTGAGTACATCATGGTTGTTTGGTTGTTAGGTTGTATCAAGTTGGGATCTCTATGCACTTTGAGTATAAATGTTGTCTCTATACTATCCAATAAACCTTCTCCTTTGAAAAATTGAGGGAGTCTTTGAAGAGGGATTGCAACACATATGTTTATCTCACCATTTTCATCTCCAATAGGTGTCCTTTCAAGGTCAACATTTGAGAAATGATTTCCCTGATTGGGAATGTCTTGCACATCTAGATGAATGAGTGATTCCCATTTTGTTGGCTTGCCCATTCTAAAAAATATTAAGATGGTTAGTGGACCTCTATCTTGTTCAAATATGTCAAAACAACTACATTATTTTTTTCTAATCATTCTATGGTATATTTCTCTTTACCTTAGTGTTTACACTTTCGTTTGAGCTTTAAAATAATATATGAATGAAGTTCAATGAACTATTACAAAAGAGTCTATGAACCATTAGGATAAAGTACAAAACAATTTTTAAATATAAAAATCATAGAGGTGATAAACCTGCTTTGTGTGCGGTCCAATTGATTTAAACATTGGTTAATGGGATTGCTTTTACCACATCAATGTCTTGATTAAGTTCAAACTACATGGGTTATCTTTATCTCTCCTTTAACTAGTTATTTTCTACAAGCCCAATCTTCCATCATTCTAAAATTCTATCCAATCCCCATGAATTTACAAATAAGATCACGCCTCTAAAAAATTAAATCACCTACCACAAAGTCAAGAATATAAACAAACATGGGAATATTATCATCCTAAAATCCAATTGAACTGCAATGAATTTACAAATAAGATAATTTCTCTAAAATAAAATTTTACCACAAAGTCAATAATATAAACAAACATGGGAATCTTTGTGCTCTAAGGGAGGTAATTTATTTCTCCAATAAAATGTATTTCATTTTAACCAAACCAATAATAATGCTTACTACATTAGTCTCATGTAGGGAATCATTAACACAATGACCAAGGATGACTTATTTAAAAGATATTTGAGAGGGACCCAAATATCCATGTGTGTTAGCCATGAACCTATAAACCAAAACAAGGGCTTTGTGCAAGCTGGAGTCCCTGCCTTAAGCAGGTCTAGGTGTAGGAAAAATAGTATTATGAGTATTTTACAGTTGGTATTTGATCATTACTTTTGGTTTTTGTAGTTGAATTTTAGGTGATAATTGCATCAAAGGGGATTGTCAAAGTCACAAGCAACAAGGTAAATGTGAAAATTAACGAGGATGGTTATTCGCCCAGTAACTTCTACAACATTTCCTTTGTATTACATTATGCATTCCTAGCTTCTGATTTGTTTGTTGGCAGGTTAATCATCAAGCTTGTGAGGAGCAAAAGAAGGCTCAACTTCAACTTGAGAATCCAAAGAATGTTTTTGGTATGTGGGCTAATACTTTGGAGGGCTTTAGCAAAGGAGGAAAGTAGAGCATAGGAAACAGTTTCACTCTACCCAACTATTGCTCCTAGTAAAGCTAAACTAGTGGCTTGGGAGATCTGTGAGATGAGGATTGAAAGCTATTTTAGGAAAGCTGTCCTTAAGGACATGGAGACTAAGAGCCATCACTACCAATTTCAGAGAGAGGATGGCCATGATAAGAATGGTTTGAACAACAAAAATAGTGTAAGTCATGAAGAGCGGTGTTGTACAGTGCTTGATCAAGGAATTGGTTTTCACTTATGCATAAGCTCTATATTCTTTATATCTTGTAAATAGCAGGTTGCTAAAGCAGAATGTAAAATAATGTTGGATTTACAAAATAAAGTAGGACTATCATTAGTAGAATTCAAAAAAAAGGGTATAATTTAGTAATAATAGAATGTTATAAGCGATTTCAGAGCAAAATCAGCAAAATTGAGCAATTTAGATGTCATAATTTGTATAAACAACATTAGCCTCAAGAAAACATATAATCTGCCTTGCACACTAACCCCAACAAAATAATTTTTTGTGTAATTCTTGCACAAAATTAAAACAATAACAAAGATAAGACACATAAAGTAAAAGTGGTGAAAGCATGCTCAGATAATACTAAAACCAAAAGACATCACATTGTTGTATTTATTCATATTCTAAATAGATACAAAATTAAATACACAATAAAACAAGTCTTAGAATGGCTGAAATAAGACAACATCAATGCTTAGCCTCATCAAGCCAAAATAAATGACCAACACACACATTTTTCATGCCTAAAAATCTCATTGTTTTAGCTACCACATTTTGCATATATGCACTCGATCCTTTTTGCCTAGATGCATTTCAACTAGTGTTGCATTTTGTTAAACAATCAAGTCCATTGTCTATGCTTCCATATTTTGCATATAAATGATGCAATAATGAATAATTTGAACTTGCTCAAGAGAATGATGTTGTACCATGAGTTTACAAAATAGGCAATCTATAATCCTATTTGTACAATGGAAGCAACTCATTCTTCTAAGCAGATTCAGTTTCTTCATCATTACAAAAATGTAAGCATAGACATATTCCATGGACAAATCAACAACTATTATGGCCATGGATTGAATGTGGCAATGTATAAAGAATTCATGTGTCTATATTTCTTCAAACAAAAACCATTTGCATATTTAAGTTTAACACAAAACCCCACTTCAATATCCAATATAAAGAATTATGCAATAATAATCAACATTTCCATTTCTATCAAATATGCAAAGTTTCCTGATAGCCCATTAAAATTTTCCAAGTGGACATGATAGTTATCAAAGCTAGTATTGTCCAACCTTGCCTGCATCCTTAATAGCCTGTGCCAAAATAGAGGGAGCTTTGGAACAGGGTATGAACATCCATAAAAGCATAATGAATTGAAGGATTTCATTTCCCTTGATAGTTTTAACCTTGGTGAAAAGAGGAATTGAGCTTTACATCTAAATAACTATTGAAGGCTCTAGTTGGAAATCATAGATCTTCAAATGAATAGTTGGTTACTCAAACACCCTTGTATGATGGGGGTATTTATAGGATTTTGTGTACTTTTTATGAGAAATTACAAAAGAGCACAAAAAATAGAAAATAATGAAAAGGAGGAAAACTAGAGAAACCCTAAACAAAACATACAAAAAATACCATCTAAGATTCCTCTTACCAAAGTTACGAATAGCTTGAAAATTCAAGAGGAATGAAAAGAAACAAAATTCTACAAAACCATTCACCATATTCTTTCAAAAATGAATAAAAAAGTTTCAGTTATCTTCTCTACACATAAAATAGAGAGAATAAATGAAAAAAGAGATTTTAACATTATCTTGAAACAACTGACTCTTTATTCTAATGGTGAGCTACATATTCAAAAATAAAATTTTGTATGATGTTTTATTTTCAAACCTCATTGCACAGTTCATTGGGCTCAAAAAGTTTTATGCAATTTTTACACTATTTTTGTAGACATGAGAATTGGCACAAACAAAGGTTTTGTGTCTTCAAAACTTTCAATATCAATGGATTTCTATTAAAAATGTATTCATCCACATATTTGTCAAGGAAGTAGATGATTTGCATGAGAGTGAACGTTTAACTGTTACTCGCCACTAATAAATTTTGAGCCCCTCCATTGTTATTCGTTTAAATTTGTGTATCCCACAACCATTGTAGTCCATGATGCCACATTTTCTCGAGACATTCATACTCCTAAATAGGATATATGTGAAGCACTTTACATGCAACCTCTATAAACATTTTCAAGTCATTTCACCAACAAACATGTTTTGTAGATGAAAATTTTAGAGACACCATGTCAAATAGTTTGCATGCACTGGCTGTAGGTGAATGTTCTCAAAGAATTTTATCAAAGAGTTCACAGTCATTAGCCCTACTTTGACACCTTGTATATATGTTTACCAACACACTTGTAACTTCAAACTTCTGATAAAAATCTACTTCAGATAGTTTTTTCAATAATTCTCTATGCCCTTTACTACTATCATAACTCAAATGAGTTATTCTTTGCAACCTTTACAATTTTGAATTTAGTCCCCATGTATTTTAGAATTTGACTATTCGATTTGTCATTTTTTTTCATGTGAAGAAATCAAGACACAAATTCACTTGTCGATGTGAGGTGCATAAACCAATAAGGAAGTTTTGAGATTTTCACAAACAAAGCCACTCGATACACAAACTGCATCTTTTCTTTAACCATTGGTAATTTATCAACATATGTAGTTCCAAGCTTAGATAAACCTTGTTAAAAATTGTAGAACCCATTCATCACTATATTTTCCAGGCCATCACTATCTAATCAAGTTGACTAATGTAAGCATACTTTCTTTCCTAGACCAGGATCTCGATGAAACACTCTGCATGAATGAAATTAAGTTGAGTTGGATCTTTAATATAGTTTTCAAATGATAAATTGTAGTAAACAGTAGTTGGATCACCATTTTGCAACCTCTAATGCTTTTGTGATTAGATTTATAGAGCCTATAGACAATAACATATGGTAGGTAGAGCTTCTAAATGGAAGGCTTATTTCTTGATGGTATAACTTTCATTGACAATAAGAATCATGAAATGTAGAACCTTCAAATTTGAGCCTCTACAACTAATCTTTAAAATGGGAGAATTCTCACTGCCAAATTAAGCCTTCTCAACTTTTGAACATAGATTTCATTGTCAAGTTTGAGTATCCAAGCTTTTCCTCCTCTAGATTGTCAAAATCTGTGTATTTGGGATTTTTCCCTTTGACGCATTTTGTCAAACAACTTATTTGCATAACATGTAGGTGAGAAATTCAGAAACATTATGTCGAACAGTTTGTCTACACTTAGCTCTACCTTCATTCCACGTTCATATCAAACAAGAGTGTGGCAACTTTAACATCTCATAAAATTATTATAAACAATTTTTAATTGGTTGCAATTTTTGGGGATAATGGTGAGGCTACAACGTCTAGTTCATAGCTATAATTGCATTGGCTTGAATTTTTTTAAAGATTTACAAGTTACAACAAATCCATTAATTGTATGCACCGAAACCATTCTAAATCTCCCACTTTAGTACGGGGAAGCATCTACAAGAGGTCATGAAATTAGGCTTTATAGCCACTGGTTGCAATTGTTTAATAGTTTCAGAATCCTTTACAATGAACCCATTTGGTGTATATGCGCTACAATGTTAACCCAAAAAAAAGAATGCTAGTGAATGTTGTTCGTGTTTGTTTGAAAGTTTCTAAAGTCATTTCAACCAATTCTTGGCATTGTATATGCAAAAAGCTTGCATATTTCTTGATATAGTGCTTTTTTGAAGATTTAACAACTCACATGTTGAATCAATATTGTGCATACATGTTTGTTCTAAAGCTTCACAACTTCAACAAGTGACAAAATTGTTTAAAATATGTTCAAATGAATGTACACACGCTATTCTAGAGTTCCCACTATGATGTAGAGGCATGAGTGATGCTAGCAAAAGCCATGATTTTTGGCTCAACGAATGCCAATTGCATTTGCTTAAAAGTTTCAAAGATTTTTGAATAGATTTATTTAGGTGTACACTGCCATGACATAAGAGAGGATGTAGGAAAAAGTTGTGGAGTCTAATTCTATTGCCTATCCATTTGTTAGAAAGTTTCTACAATCATTTTAACAAATTTATTATCTACACATAGGATTGAAATCAAAGTATGGCGCCATATTTTGTGTGCAGAGAAAATAGCTCTCTTGTATGAAGTTCATGTGGATCTCACTATGTTGTTCACTAATTCTCCACTGATTTATTTTTTATTTTGTGTTGGTGAAGCTTTAGAGGGTTAGACAAATGAAACATGTTTCAAAAACAAAATTCCTAATCCAATAGAAAAACCCATTTGAGCAGAATTAGACTAATTTCAATAAAATCCACACAAGTACAATTCACCCCAATGTTGAACAGTAAAATGCAATTCAAATGCATAAAGCCTGTGTAAGTACAATCCATTAATCTGAAACCCCTTCCAGTGTGGGCAGACAAGAAACCCGCTTCCATGCAACCCAGAAAGATGAAACTCAATTGAATGTAACGTATTCCAATGAACATCAGACAATAGAAATTCATTTGATACAATGCCCTTCCTTCCTACTTGGCTATGTTGATACTACAAGGTTACCTGCTTATGAATTTGGAGAAATTGAAATGGCTTCTAATCCACAAGAAGAAATTGACAGGTGCCCACAACTTGTTTCAATATATACTCACCATGTATTTCACCATGTAGAACACGTGCTTGCACACGATCAACAACAAAAAAAACTCTATAAAATATGTTTAATATATTCCCCACGAGTGAGTGCAAAATATAGAAGCATTATCCAGCCATGCGCCCAGTTCCAGGTCCATGTGCCCTTTCAAAAAAAAAAACATAGAAAAAACATTAGGGAAACAATCATAATACTTTGCCCTCTGTCGATGATTGGACAACCTACTTAAAATTATTGTTGTAAAATGTAAACTCCTAGGAAATTAGGCACTCGCCAATGCAGACAAAAATAAATAGTAATTTTTTTTTCCAACAAAATAAATGGAAAATTCAAAATTTGGATTAACATGACATTATATCCCACGCTCGATTCGCAACACACAATTAGATTTTCTCTTTGCTCAATCAAAAACATTAGTCTCCTACTATAAAGGCAGGGACTAAAAACAATAAAACATATGAATAAAATAGGAAACCCCAACCTAAAAATCTAACTTTTTTCAATGCAACGTTGAACTTTAACTTGGAAAAAATATATATAAACACTTGACTTATTTACTTTAATTTAGAAATGAAAATTATGTACATTTCTTCATTTTTCTCCTTTCTTTAGTGTTAGTGGCTACACATACAAACCTATGGTATACATATAAACTATTCTATATTTAAATTCCCTCTTCTTGGATTATTAGCATAGATTTATTGAACCTTCACTTTTTTTCTTAATTTTATTTTTAGGATGTAGTTATTGATGAATTTTCCAAAACTTTAAATAAACATGTCCATCTATTTTTGTAATGGCTAAAATGATTAGTTGTGCATTTTCCTTCTCTATTTTATACAAAAGTATTTAATGAGATTAATTTAGTTAGTTACAGATACAAAGTATGGCCCCAAATTATAGTATTTTTGTCATATATACATCTTAGTATCTTAATGTTCAAGAATCTATTATCTTAATTATATTCATAGTTGCGAAATTGCTTATTTGTATTTAGAACTACAAAGGATTCTTACTTGAAAATGGGTTGTCAAAATTAATTAGGACCTCAACTTTGTGTCAATTTTACAAAAGGACACATCAATACATAATGGGATAGGAAAAAATAAATGTTTTAGAAAGTTGACAATGGGTGCTACCTATATGCATTTTTTTTTTTTTTTAATATATTGACTTCATTTGACCTTCAAAAATATGGTGTGAAATGATAAATTTTGATTAGTAAAACTGATGTATGAGACTAAACAATATATTTTTCATGTAAATGTGTGGTAGTTAAATATTCTATGTAGCTTGGGGGACTATGGTACTACATAGAATTTTTAAATGACAAATATATATAGTGGTCAAAAGTATTATCTAAAATGAGCTTAATCATTTTTTTCTTGTGTTCCCATAAATTTGTAAATTGATTAGTAAGACATACTATTATACCTCATACCTAAACCATATGTTTTAGATGTATTGGTAAAGTCAAATTCAACAATATATTTGTCATGTAAATGTGTGTTGGTTAAATATTCTATGCAGCTTGGAAGACTATGGTACTACATAGAATTTTCTAATGACAAATATATATAGTGGTAAAAAATATTATCTAAAATGAACTTAATCATTTTTTTCTTATGTTCCTATAAATTTGTAAATTGATTAGTGAAACATACTATTATACCTCATACCTAAACCATATGTTTTATGAGGATAATATTTGGATGAATTTAATATGACATTTTCTTGTATGACATCTTGACAGTGTAAATATGACCTTATGTTTCACTGTTGTTTTGGATGTACTGGTTAAGTCAAATTCAACAATATATTTGTCATGTAAATGTGTGTTGGTTAAATATTCTATGTAGCTTGGGGGACTATGGTACTACATAGAATTTTTAAATGACAAATATATATAGTGGTCAAAAATATTAAAATGAACTTAATCATTTTTTTCTTGTGTTCCCATAAATTTGTAAATTGATTAGTGAGACATACTATTATACCTCATACCTAAACCATATGTTTTATGAGGATAATATTTGGATGAATTTAATATGACATTTTCTTGTATGACATCTTGATAGTGTAAATATGACATTATGTTTCACTATTGTTTTGGATGTACTAGTAAAGTCAAATTCACACTATTAGAATGTGATTTGTGAACACAAAATTCAATTAAGAGCGGTTCTATTTCTTTAGGTTTCTACCCCTAATAATGGAAATTAAATTTTTGATGTTTGTATGACCTTATGTTAGCTTTCTCATGATATGTTTTTAAACATCTACCAATTGAATGGTGAAATTTGGAGATTTAAAAAATAAATAAAAATGAATAATTATAAATAAAAGTGAAATATATAGAAAATGAAATTATTTTATATAAATTATTTAAGGATGAATTAAAATGTAATAATATATTAGTCTAAGTGTTTGAAAAAATAGTTGTGTTGATGAACACCTTTAAGAATTTTCTATATATGAAGACCTTCTTAGTTAAACCTTTGGATTTGAATTAATTGTTTGAACAATGATTGAAGACATACCAAGTAACCATGTAACATGTTAAGCCTCCCACTAATGATGACGATGTTGATATTTAAGTTGATGACGTGCAATGTTCTACTATGGTGCTCTTAAGTAATGATACAAGTAGTAAAAAAAAACTAATGAATGAATACAATAGAATGGGTTTATCATTTTGTACAACACCATATAACACAATTTTTAATGTTTCACGCTCAACTCAACATGTAATGGATAATATGCAAGGGGTCATTTTGGGTCTAGGATTAAATTTGAATTTTAAGTTAGGAGATCAAATTAGTCCTTAGTCTACTATGTAAAGTTTGAGTATAAATTTTTACAATGTCACAATGGGTTTAATCTACATGTATATTCTAGAAGCTCCAACAACACCTATGGTCCACCATACTAGTGAGATCCAAACCCACTCAAGTGATGGGAAACAAATATATGATATTCCCCCTTTCTCTCATACGTGAAAAAATAGAAGATCAAATAATAAATTGAAAAACCAAATGATGAAAACCATTTGTATTCCACATTTATTTAGGATATATTGGAGGTGTTAGTTCTACTAGGGTGACCACACATTCACATTGGTATCCAACCAATTTTCTATGGTACTTGACACAATCATCATAACAAAGAAAAGCTCACCATTGTAGATGGTGAATTCACTACCTATTCAAATCAATGAAATTGTAGAAAAATTGAAGGTCATTCTAAGGTTCATAACTTTTATTCAAAACTCCCAAAGATGTCCCATACCATTTCTATTCATCCTCAACTATCAACATAGATGCTTTTTACAACATACCCAACATACTCCATCTCATAGATCCTTGTAAACACTTAGTCAAATGCAAAATACCATATCACCGATGGTCTAACAAATGTGAAATACCATAACCCCAATGATCAACAAATGTGAAGTATGATTAACTCCAATGGTCCAAAAGGTTTTGACTAAGTTTTGATTAACTCCATGTGAAGTATCCCTTAATTTTAAGATGTCACTCTTACAATGCTTCTCTTATACCAAGTGAACATACTCTAGATCCTTCTCTAGGTTTGAGAAAACTTAGGGACATAACTAATAGACATAGTGAACATACTCTAGACCCTTCTCTAGGTTTGAGAAAACTTAGGGACATAACTAATAGACATCCAAATTTTTACTATAAAAATTTGTTTCTTACAAAGACATTTCTTAGTGAAATTTGGTTTATGTCAAAAAGATTAAATTAAAATGAAAAATTTCATTGGATCCAATATTATTTACAAGATACATAACAAAAAAAAGTGTGTAGAGATTGAAATTTTTAAACAAATAAATTGTGCCACAAAATGCAATCACAATCTAGCTCTAATTTTTTTAATAAATTTATATGTACAAAAATTATCAATATAACATTATTCACTATGTAATAGCATCGTGAATTTTTTTTTTCCCAAATACACTAGAGAATATAATAAATTGAATTTCCATTAATCCACAAACTTTACTAAAATCCTTGCAAAGAAGGTTTTGATCCAAGATAATATTAATTTTCAGTTATAAGATTTTATTTCTTAATAGCAAGAAAATTGACATAAATGGAACTTAAAAAATTATATTTGAATTCCTATAAATTATTATATTTGATTCTAAAGTTTGATTCTAGAATTTGGAGCCTCTCATAGACACTCACATTTTGCAGCCACCCCGCTATGCATTGCACCCACTTCGCCAAAGTCTATGCATGTTGCACAACCAAAACAAAGAATGGAGATCGCTAAAAAAAATGTTTTTTTAATCGAACAAAAAATATGAAGGCCATTTCATAAGCACGATGAGCAACTTACTAGGTTGCGTGATAGTTTCCTTTGCCCTCGCCTGTTGCATTTTCTAGTTAACATCCAATCTTCATGTTGAAGTGTTCATATTGGTTGATGCTGCGCTTGTTATAAAATGGAGATCGCTCAGGGCGAAAACAAATGCATTATGCTCCAAACAAACTGTTTGAGCGATAATTTTTGCCATAGATACAAATGCAAAGTGAAGGGATTGATTTTCTTCCATAGCATTGATTTTGGTTAACAGTGGGAAAATTAGGTGGGACATCAAGGTAAATTGACTTGGTGGTTGGCGAATAAATTTTCTACCTTGCTGCACATTAATGGCCCATTCTACTTGCAATTTCTAGTGGCGTGAGGCTTGATGAATAGGCTAGATGCTAGGATAGCAGGCTGCTGACGGTGGCTACAAGATGTCCCTTCCTTCTAACAGACTGTTAGATGCAGGGGCAGGTAGGATGGGCATGGCATGGTAGGCCATCAGATGGGCATGCCATTTTGTATGCTGCATAACGTTTGCCTTGCAAGGATGACCTCACACTCATGGACATGACATGGGTTAGACAATCATATTGGATTAAAGTGCCTAAGATAGGTTGGATTAGATAAGAATTGGATCAATGATTAGAATCAAACATGTAAGCCAACTATATTATAATCGTGTACACATAAATATAGTGATAAGTGATAACATTAAGGCTAGTGCAAGCATGACTAGGTATGTGGACCCAATTATACATAAACATGCATCATTTGTAGCTATATAAAGAGATTAAAGCATAGCCTCAAATTAGACATAAAACTAAATTGGTTCAACATGACTTAGTTATCACTACCATCCCTTAACTTACATTGATTTCTATATTTAATATTTACATAAATTGAAATAAAAGTCAAAATAAAAAGATAAATTGAACAACCAATCAATTTTTTTAAACATTGTAAATTGTATTAATAAATAAAATAAAATATATTAAAATTTGATAAATTAATTAAAAAACTGAACATAAATATCAGCCATGACGAGTACTAACAAGGGAGGCATCAAGTCTCGTGAAGATATTTTCTTTGAATGAATACATATATAACAATTTTTTTTTGAATATTCACCGTTACCAATTGAGACCAACAGATCGATCTCCTCCAACATCATCAAACGTAGCATAACTATCTGTACAGCGGCGTATCTTTTTTTTTGGCATTTTTCAAGCTACATATATATCGTTAGTACATTTTTTATAAAAATATTTGGTTTGAAAAGCCGTGAGGCGATTTGGCTTGTAATTTTGGAAAGGGAAGATTGAGAAATGGAGATGGAGAAGGCTGATGAATGCTTGAAGAGGAAGAAATCAGACGATGCGAGCGCGGCAATTGCAGCGAAGCTCTTACAGGGTTGGGCTCTCTTAAATGATTACTGTCCTCAATGCATTAACCCTCTCCTTCGCAACAGGTTCCGAAAATTTTAAATGCTTTTACAATTTTTAGCTCTGCGAGTACCTGTGACAAGTTATTTTGTGATATGCATACTGTATGAAAATTATATATAAGATGCGTTAAACCATGTATGAGAAGACTATTTTTCTGTCGATTCTTGTTTCGAAGATACTGTGTATTTTTCTTTTTTGAGTAATTCTTGGGTGAGGTTATGGGCAGCCTTAGATATGTAGCGGGATAGCCTTGAACTACAATCTTGACATTTTATAATGCTTTTACAATTTTTAGCTCTACGAGTACCTGTGACGAGTTATTTTGTGATATACATACTGTATGACAATTATATATAAGATGCGTAAAACCATGGATGAGAAGACTATTTTTCTGTCGATTCTTGTTTTGAAGATTCTGTGTATTTTTCTTTTCTGAGTAATTCTTGGGTGAGGTTATGGACAGCCTTAGATATGTTGCGGGATAGCCTTGAACTGCAATCTTGAAGACCCTTAAACATGTATCACCTTTAAATGCAACCTATAATTGTTGCAGTGCAGCTTCTTTATATGTTATCTGGAGTTATGGGGCGTCTTCTTAAAGTGAGGCGGTTTGAACTTGGGTGGGCATCTTATGAATGCTGCCTGTTAATATTTGTAAAGAAATAAATGCACCTTTTACATAAATGTCCCAGGAAAATTAACTAGGTCACAGTAATAAATTAGATGGTAATGGAATAATTAAATACTGAAATTAAATGCAGAAATTATAAATAAAATCCCAATACTTGGGTGGATTCTGAAGATGGAAAAATGAGTCTGAAGACGCCTGGAATTGATTCACTACACTACTGGATTTTTGTGTCTTGCTTATACAACTGTATCAGAATCTGCAAACAGATTGTATTTCCCTCTGGTTCACCTATGTGACTGTGGACCTGATATGAACATAGAAGGTGTAATGAATGAAAAAGTTAACTTCTACAAAGGAAATCTTCCTTGAGAGTTAATCTCACCCAACACACTAGGATAAACCAGTTGTTTTAAATTTTTTTAAAACTATACGGAATTCTTAAATAGAAAAATGCAAGTAGCTAACTAAAATGCATAAGGAAAAAAAACTAATAGATAGATAAATAAAATTTGTTAACTATAGAAATTGAAAATACAGAGGTACTTGGAATCCGAAGGAGGTGGTCACCACTACCAAGGATGCTAGTGCGCCGCATTGATGTCTGCACATAGTGTTGTCATTTGTATGAACAATGTGTGGGAAGTGCCCAGAAAACATGAAAATCAGCTAACCTTCAAAACCTATAAACAAGAAAATGCCAGCAAATACTAGAAAATGAAATATAAAGAAGTAAACTAAGATTCAAATGATTAAATACATAGTAGAAACAAATTTACAAATAAGAAAACACTTGCAAACCTCCGTGCGGTTGAGTACTCTCAAAAGACCCACAAATAAAAATAAGAGGATAAATGTTTTGGGGCTATTTGGGGATTTGCCTCAGTCAAATCCCTGATTTGGTGTTTCCACCTCCACAACAACCAAGATAGATAGATAGAAAAATAAATAGTGTGTGTTCTTATTCTAAGTGTATCTAGAATTAAGGACAATGATAAAATAAAATGAATTGATAAGGGATGTGGTAATCCCAAGGTGCTTGGGGGCACAAGAAAGGGAAGCTGTAATAGCAATGAGAATTGAAATGATATTACTTGTAAAGGCTTGAGGAAGCCAAGAGAGAAAGAGAGCTTAAATAAACTGTTGTAAGAGAACTTGAGAGTGCTGTGAGAGCCAAGAGATCCGAGAGAGAGAGTTGTCAAAAAATGAAAAGATAGATTCAAAAGTGAGGAGAGAGGGAAGATGAAGAGGCTAACGAGCCGTTTGGAATCATTCTGAGCTGTTTCCACTGACCTGGGAAGGTGACAAGTGGAAAAACACTTGAAAATGACCTTCAAACAACAAACTGTTGTAGGACGATAGCATGACGTGCGGACGTCCACAATAGGCGCTAGTGTCTAGGCAATTTACACTCGAAAACGACAAGAAACAAGAAGAACATAGGGCTAACACAAAAGTGACACAAAAAAGTGACCACCGGAAAGGAGGCTTGAGCACCTTGAGGAGGAAAATGACTGATGCAAGGGCTGAAATAAGCCTACAAAAACACTAAGAGAATGGACACCAAAGTGGACACAAAATATAGGTGAAATTGCAAGGGTATGCAATTTATGACACTACAAATGATAATGTTGTCTTTGATATATTGAATTCTTGAGAGTACCTTTCTGCTCAAAAGTTATGCCCAAAAGTATCTCTTCGGTTGAAGTTCATGGACTTACACTTGGTTCTCTCCAATGGTGGCTTACATAATCACCAAGCCGCATAATTAGATGGAGAGGAAACCCAACATAGATTGAACTTGGGTCATACTCATTATCATTACTGTTAAACTGTGGTCTGCTAAACATAGGAGAACCTTTCAAGTGATGTGTATTTTGATTGTAGGTCTACATGATGCCTTGAACAAAGTTTGTCAATGGAAATGATTGATTAAAAATATAAGATAGAGGCATCATAAGCCAGATAATTACTATTTTTAAGAAACTATTGCTAGATATCTGAGTATTGAGATGGAGCTGAGTGTGAGTTAAATATTATGACACAAGCTAAGGGTGCAACACATCAGGGGTTTGAGTTGTCATCAAAATAGGATGAAGGCAAGCTAGACAGTCACAAGCGATTACGTGTTTGATAATGGCAAGTTGAAATTGAGTAAATTGAGATTCTTCAGAGTTGCTCAAATTATTTGTATGATATAGAAACAATTACCTTTTGTACTTTATGATGATTGAAGTTGAATGACATCTTTTATGTTTTGAAAAGCAGGTTTTAGATTGTAATCAGAGTTGTCGGATACTTTCTCTTCCCTGCCCAAATACATGTATCTGCATATCGGATACCAGATACGGATATGATACTCTCAAATAGAAGATGAATACCATATTCAGATGTATCTGTATACAAGCACATACTTGGACCATATCTAACATATATGGATACAGTACCACAACATCCACTGTCATATCCAGTTTATGGTTATGATAAAACATTCAAAGATTGCAAAATAGATAAATCGTAAAAAATAAATTGTTCACATATTTTTTTGTAAGTCACTAATATACAAAATAAATATTACAAACCAATATATATAAATACATATTTTTAGTGTTATGTTCTATGCTTTTGAACCTTAAGTATATAAATAATTGAAATAAATTTGCATTTTCATAACTGCCATATCTAGCCATATCCGCATTAAGGGGTCTTGAAAATTCACTGTATTTGTATCTGAAATGGTATCCATATCTGCTATCAAATCCATTTCCATGCAACTCTGATTGTAATGGCTGGAACTTGTGTTAGATATACTTAGCCTCCATTCTTTTTTCTTTTTCATCTTTGAAGAAACGCTATGCATCTTCTTACATGTCAGCCCCCCTCGCATGCCATACCCTTGTTGATTCAAATCAAGTGAAAGTAAATCATGGTAACAAACCTTTAACACAACTGTTGATCCTGATATCTTTCATGTAATTTTCAAAATGTAGCTGGCAAGGAGTTTAGGGAAATGTTACATATGTTCAAGCCATCTCACCCAAAGTGTAAAGCATAATCAAATCTGACCCAGTGGAAGCATGCATAGATTGCAGAAGCCAGGCATATTACTGTTAATGGTTTTTTCCTTCACCTTGGTTATAGTGCTGAAATCATCATATTACTGTTAATCATATGGTTTATTGCTTCACCTTTTTTATAGTGCTGAAATCATCATTACTGGATTATTTTGGAACTAATACGAAAATAGTCTTGATAATTCTGGACATCTTTTGCTTTTGTGATTAGACTAAATTTGGCATTTATTTGTTAGATTTTGTGATGAATAAAATTAACCGAGGACCTAATATCAATGAATTAGCAACAAAACTATAAATAAGAATAATGCCATTCTATTATAATTGAGAATGAATGAACTTCTGAGCCATAATACAATGAGTAAAATACAGATATATAGGTCACTTGGATGAGTGAGTTAGTAGGACACATGTCCAAGAGGTCATGAGTTAATTCCCAATCAGGAGATGAGTTAAGTCAGTCAAGTGAAACAGAGGTGGCACTCAATTTCCATCAATGATAATTGATGAGGCAGTGGTGGCACTTGATGACCTCAAACCAAGGATGATACATCTTTATTAGCTATCTAGGTTAAGGAAAATCAAATATCCTATTATCCTAAGTAAACTTAATAAATAGGTACCATATTACACTTAGGATATAGTACCATCCTACGTAAAGTATAATATTACACCAACTTGAATTGGCCCCTTGCATGGCTCATTAGGAATTATGAAAGTCATTACATTTTGGCATTTGTATAAGTTAATGGATTTTATGTATATATCAATCATTCCTAATTATCCCACATTAAAAAAAAAGAACTTAAATTGGGAACATAAGCTACAAATAAGTTTAAAGGCATTAGGCATACTTTGGTTGGAAGTTTCTTAGACTATATCCTGGACAAATGTAGTGCCCATGCTGCTAGTGCTCTTGGAGACTTTTTAGTGTGTGCAATTGCTTGTTCCTTTCTCTTATCAACTGAAATATGCACCATGCTGAATCTTGAATCCAGCTATCTTGTGAAACATGGGATGACCTCTCGAGTTATGGGACTCGCGAAACTCAAGGTCAACCTCCGATTAAAGGGTGGCTTCCCCTTGGTAAATCACCTAAAAACTAACTCTAACTAAAGATATTTGCTAGGAAAAGAGATAAGAAAAAACTGATAATCTGAATCTAAAACAAAAAATGAAGGCGATACACCAAATATAGCAGATTTCTACTTCCTTTCAGCAACACAACTTATGAATCTCAATCTAAAACTTCACACAGTAATTTGCAACAATAATTTCGAGGTAAACTTAGAACAACAACAATCAAGGAGTAACAGAACTCACAATAATACCTGCTTTTTTTTTCATACACAAAGAAAATTGAAACAAGTAGAGGCAAAAATACTGATATTTGATTCACTGAAGGCTGCTACAATGATTGTTTTCTGGAAAAACAGAAAAGGATTATATATAAGCATACAATCAACCATTATTTCAGAGTGAAACAAGGTTGAAGATGCAACCAATGAATAAAATTACAGAAGTAAAGACCTAATATTGACTGAAAAAATTCAAGGACTGAATGTCACTTTGTCACAATAAACTTTTCCCATCCTTTGCAACAAAGCATAGGCCTCTTATTTATAGATTTTGAGAGCCTAAACTCAGAAAGTCATGTTGAGTTGTCATCCTTATCCTCTGTGGATAAGATTTACCTTTTTGCTTTCTGAGTTGTCAATCTTATCCTATGAGTTGTCATCCTTATCCTATGTGGTAAGATATTTGTAATCCTTATCCTTTGTGGATAAGATTTACCTTTTTGCTTTATGAGATGTCAATCTTATCCTATGAGTTGTTATCCTTATCCTCTGTGGATAAGATATTTGTAATCCTTATCCTTTAGACTTCCTTGAAGTTAGTGAACTCTTTTATTATTTTTGCATGCTTTGTTGATTTCGTAGTATATATATTTGTAATCCTTATCCTTTAGACTTCCTTGAAGTTAGTGAACTCCTTTATTATTTTGCATGCTTTGCTGATTTCGTAGTATATATATATTTTGTGTTCTCATTTTTCAAAAAAATCAGGTAACACTTTCCAAGAAAGTCCTTTTCACTTGATATTATCTCATTTGATATTTCAATTTTCAATAATATTACCACCCCCTTTTTTTCCCAAGTATTTTAGGGTTGTTCAGATAATTTTTTATTTTATAAAAGTTCTACTTTTCAGTCTTTAAAATGGAAAAAAGGTTAATACTTAATATTAATAAGTATTCTGAAGTCAGATTTTTTTCGAAGCTTAGATTCGTATATTTTTTTTCAAGCTTATGCTTTTGACTAAGGTTAACAATAATTATAACGGGTTTAAACTTTGAAGCTGGGTCATCACAACAGTATCAATGGCTCTTTCATGGCCTTGTGTGTGGACATTGATGAGTTCAAATCTCTATTGCTCATAGATAAAATAATAGGGAATTAGACATTCTGATATTAGTGGGTTAAGCCCCAAGTTCTTCCTTGGATGATATGAGGGACTACATGAGTCAAATGAATCAAGCCTTGCTTGCATTGATAGTGGAAACAGACAGAAGGGGCTGGGAGGACAAATGTGGTAGGGAAGAAAATGTTTAGAAGAGACTCTAGATTGGAGAAGGACTGGACATGATATTTATGAGAAAAGCCCTTATATGTGAAAAATTACGAGAGGAGAGGGCAATCCTACCAATTAGGGTACCCAAGAGAATAATATTGTAATGTCCCTTCTGAGAGCAAACTAGGGAAAAATCAAATAAAAATAATATTTTATTATTTTTGAATATTGGCACCCAAGGGGAGGAAGAAAACAATATTTAATTATGAATTTTGGCGCCCAAAATACTTTTATATATTTTTATTTTGGTGGGCGACACCTTTTGGAGAAATAAGGAGGGAGAAAATAAATAAAAGAAAAAAAAATTGCAAGTTGGCGCCCAAGGAAGGAGAATAAAAAATAAAATAAAAAGCAATTTTTGGCACCCAAAGTTGGGTTGGCCAGATTGAGGGGTAATAAGGAGTACTCATATAGATACAAGGTCATTTGGAGGCATTTAGACGTTAACGAATTATCTCTGCTTTTCTGATCTGCACTTTGGTGAATATTCTAAGGACGAAAACCCTTAAGAATATAGGAGAAGTTGGACGAAAACCTAGCTTCTTCAATGGAGGACCTCATGATGGAGGTTCACATGTGCTTTAATGGTGATTCTTGCTAGATTCACCCTCAGATTTTTGCATCAGCATAGGCGACTAGTTTGGAGGGGCAAGTTTGGGCAAGTTGGAAGGTATTCTTAAGGTTTTTAAGGATTGCAAACCCTATCAGCAGACAAGCAGGCCAGCGCACCCCTTGGTGGGGTTTTGGAGTTGTTTTCATCAAGTATTTTGCATTTGTTTGCATTGCTGTGAGTTGGAGCAATTTCGCCCAGCTAGGGGTAGAGTAGGAAGTCATTTTCATTGCATAGATTGGGGTTTCTTCATATCAGCGAACTTCTACAAGTTGTTGGGCATGTTTGGAGCCCATTTCAATGTGTAATTGCATCATTAGATGAGTCTGATTTGTAGCAGCAAACTGGATGTTTGAATTGTTGATGTTTAATATAGCTGCAGTCGTATTCTTCCAGCACATACATATTATGAGGATAATAATTAAATATAGACTTCATCTATTTAATTATTATTATATGCGATTAAATGAAGACACATACTTTGATTTATATATTTATTAATGAAGAGGTGCGAAGCTTATCATGGAGCCGACTTCATTCTTCTTGGGATACGATTTTTAAAGGTGGCCGATCTCTTGTGAAGAGGTGTGAATATTCATTCAAGCCGACATATGTTATGAAGAGACATCATTAACTACCTTATCAAAGAGCCACGAATAAATGAAGAGATACAATTTATTAAGGGCCGACTTTCCTCCCCTCATGGGCGCGACTTTCTAAAAGTCGTGTTCTTTCTTTTGGATGGACTCCTTCTTGTAGCCGACCTGTTTGGGAAGAGACACGTCTCCCTATCTATGTTGTATATATATTCAATGATATTTTCTTTGTAGATCATTCAAGCAAGTTCGAATATTCATTTATACAAAGTGCGAATTCTTCAAAGAGCAGTGCGAATTCTTCTAAGAGTATTTGCAAATTCATCAAGGGCAGAATTGGATACTGTGAAGTGCAGATTATTATCTGCTTCTGCATCTTGTGTAGGTGCTGAAGGTTGACCTTGTTATTGGCCTCATTGTAAAGTGAATTGTTGCCTCTATTTATATATATAAGAGAGATCTTTGTTGCTGGGTTTTTCTCCCTCAAAAGGAGGGTTTTCCCAGGGTATCTGCTGTGTTATTGTGTTTGATTTTGAATTAATTTTCTGTGCACTTATCTGATCACTAAATTTAACATGGTATCAGAGCGGGTGTGAAGAAGATCGTGATTAGATTTGTGCTTTCACAGCATTACTCTATTTTTTTTTTGTTGAAAGGTTCTTGTCTATCTATACATCATTCAAGATGGTGAACGGATTGAAGATTGAGGATAGACTCGATGGAGCTTCAAACTACACCTCACGGAGATTCCGAATCATGCTTACATTGGAGGAGAATGATTTGGTTGAATTTGCGGAGACCAAGGTTCCCGAACCTGAAGAGGAAGAAGAGAAGCTGCAATGGAGGAAGAAAGAAATCAAAGCAAAGAAGTTGCTAGTTGACTCCGTTAAAGACCACATCGTCCCTATCATCTCTAAGATGAAGACTGCAAGGGAGATGTTCAAGTCTTTGGAAGAGATGTACGAAATCAACAACACAAGTCGAGCTCTTGCATTGAAGCAACAACTCCATCATGTTAAGATGGCAGGAGGAGAATTTGTCATCACCTACTTCATGAAGATTTCTGAATTGAGAGATCAGCTCTCTACCATTGGTCATATTGTTGATGACAAGGATTTGACCATGCTTGCCCTCAATGGTCTTCCCTCATCTTGGGAGTCTTTCATTCAAGGAATTAGCGTGAGATCGAAACTTCCCAAGTTTGATCGTTTGAGGGCGGATTGCATTCAAGAGGAGTCTAGGTTGGCTGCGAGAGGTATTGGTCGAAGCTCTACGAATGAAGACATTCATGTTCTTTCTGCTCAATCCTCGAAGAAAGAAGGAAGGAAAGGGAGGAAAGAAAAGATATTTTAAGAGGAATAGAGATAAGGGGTCAGATGGTGCTCCTGCATTCAAGAAGAAGTGGGACCTCTCCAAAGTCCAATGCTTTCACTGTGACGAGTTTGGTCACTATGTAAAGGATTGCCCAACCAGGCCTAATCAGCATGCTTCATTTGCAGATATGAATAAGTTTTCTCCTCAGAAGGATTCTAGGGAATTTCTATTCTAAGTCATGGGCCTGTGTTCAAGCCGTAAAGGTTGTGTGCTGATCTGTGCTCAAGAGCAGCGCATCTTGCATCCTTTAGAATATTTAAAGAGATAAGTATTCTTTGTTTGTTAAGTTATATCTTTTAATTGGATCTTGTAATTAAAGAGAGATAGTGGTTTCTCTTGAATTGTATTCTCTAGCATAAAGATCCTTTGAAATTATTGTTTCATGCTAATTATGTAGATCTCTGAGTGTGACATTGAGATGGAAAAGAGAATTGCATTTTCGTTGTGATAGGTTGATCACATCAATATCATTCTCTAATGCATGAACTGTGATTAGAGCCTTGACTCTTGAAGAGAGTTGGTTCTACTTGCTAATTGCATAACGCATTCAAGGAATTTGCAGTTGTTCAAATTGTCTTTTGTTGAGAGGAGTAAAAGTTGGAAGGAAGAATTATATCAAAAATCATATAAAGATAAGTTCTTTATTCCTTCATCTCTTTGATATATTTATTTGATTTACTTATTCATGTTTCAATATTGTTCATAAATGTATAACCTGAGATAGTAAACCTTGTATGATTCTACCCTTGATATTTCTTTGGATGGTTACAAACTGTAAGTAATCTTTCTCTAAATGTTTGCAGTTCACTGTTCTAGGAGCAAGAAGGTGATGAGAGACTGCTTAGTAATGAAAAGCTTGAGGCATCTTGTGAGGAAGTCATGCTGACCAAAGAAATGATCAAGTAGCCATGGGATTGAGTTAGTGGCCAGAGGGAGTTCACTTCCAGAAGTCATTTTTTTTTTTCAAGCTCTAAAGCAGGGATCAAGAGGGAGTTTTGTGACTCACTGAGAAGAAGTGAAGGTTGTAGTGTTGCAAGGCCAAGTACTTAAAGATTCAGAGGGAGCCTACTGAACCTATAGAAGATGGTCATGTTGCTGATCGAAAGTGCACCTCTGGATGCTGTTTCAGTTGAGGTCTGCGATGACTTCCTGTTGTAGCAGGAAGCAGTCTTCAGTGGCACTAAGTACAGCAGGGGCCGAGTTTATTGCAGCTTGTGTGGCAGCTCGAGAAGCAATGTGGCTTTGTAAGCTCCTTGCAGGATTGTCTGGACAATCAATGGAGCCTACTATCATTCATTATGATAATCAGTATCAGTGATTCTTGATAATGAGTTCTTCTTTGAGAGAAGTTCGAGGTGAAATCCCTTGTTAATGCATTTTCCTCTGAGACGGAGGAATTTGAGGTGAAAGCCCTTGTTTCCACCCTCTGAGTTGAGTCATGGTGGATGTCATGTGTGTGACTCCATGACATGTTGTACTTGTGTTTCACCCTCTGAGAGAGTCATGGTGAAAAGTCATGTTGAGATGACAACATCACGCAAGTGATGAACACTTGTACTTACCATAGTATGGTTGTAGCCATTATGGTAGATATCATGTTGAGGCGATATCCAATATCACGTTGAGGTGATATTTATCTTTTACCATAGATTGGTTGTAGCCATTATGGTTGATATCGTGTTGATGCGATATCTAATATCACGATGAGGTGATATTCTTCTTGTTCACTCATGGTTGTAGCCATAGTGATAGGTATCACGTTGAGGTGACTTGCCTTGTGCAGCTGGAAGTATCCTCCCTAGTTGAGAGGGAGTGTTGATGTTTAATACAGCTGCAATCGTATTCTTCCAGCATATACATATTATGAGGATAATAATTAAATATAGACTTCATCTATTTAATTATTATTATATGCGATTAAATGAAGACACATACTTTGATTTATATATTTATTAATGAAGAGGTGCGAAGCTTATCATGGAGCCGACTTCATTCTTCTTGGGATACGATTTTTAAAGGTGGCCGACCTCTTGTGAAGAGGTGTGAATATTCATTCAGACCGACATATGTTATGAAGAGACATCATTAACTACCTTATCAAAGAGCCATGAATAAATGAAGAGATACAATTTATTAAGGGCCGACTTTCCTCCCCTCATGGGCGCGACTTTCTAAAAGTCGTGTTCTTTCTTTTGGATGGACTTCTTCTTGTGGCCGACCTGTTTGGGAAGAGACACGTCTCCCTATCTATGTTGTATATATATTCAATGATATTCTCTTTGTAGATCATTCAAGCAAGTTCGAATATTCATTTATACAAGTGCGAATTCTTCAAAGAGCAGTGCGAATTCTTCTAAGAGTATTTGCGAATTCATCAAGGGCAGAATTGGATACTATGAAGTGCAGATTATTATCTGCTTCTGCATCTTGTGTAGGTGCTGAAGGTTGGCCTTGTTATTGGCCTCATTGTAAAGTGAATTGTTGCCTCTATTTATATATATAAGAGAGATCTTTGTTGCTGGGTTTTTCTCCCTCAAGAGGAGGGTTTTCCCAGGGTATCTGCTGTGTTATTGTGTCTGATTTTGAATTAATTTTCTGTGCACTTATCTGATCACTAAATTTAACATGAATATCAGAATTTTGGCATATGTTGGCGAATGTTTGGGGGTCTATTATGTTGGTTTCATATTTGTTCATGATCAAACAAAATCTGCTATGAATTTTGATATTATTGGGATGAATGAATGCTGCTGTTAATGCATGAATATACTCAGAAATTTATATCAGCAACTAGGGTTTTTAGCAGAATGAAATGGCTCTTGACCAACCCAAGCTGATTTGAACGATTATTGTAGTTTGACAGAGCAAGCTTTTGTCAAACTGTATGTTATTCACTTATTCTGAGAATCATTAAGTATGCAGATTCAATATTCAATTTGTTGCAATATGGATAATGATTCATATTACCAATTCATAAATGCTAATGGTTGATATTTATGTATAACTGTGATACAAATTCTAGGATTACCTCTACCAACTTATCCAAGAAATGAGATACATTTTCACAACTGCTTTTTAAAACTTAAAGATTATATTTCTGACTGTCATATAATTTCAGAAACTGCAAACAACACTTATTTAATTCTGAAATATTGACAGAAGATTAGCTTTTACAAATTGTAGAACTTGGTATAGATATTCACATGCTTCTCAATACTGGCGGTAATGTGACCTGGCCTCCTTGTTTCATCAATAAATCAATCCCCTAAAGTCACTGTAGCATAAAGTAACGTTAGCATAGAGGTGGCGGTGTATGTGATGCTCGAGCCTCTTAAAATGTCTTTGATCCTTCTCCATATATAATCGCAGCAGTCGCTATTCATAGCATGCTCCAGTCATTCTCCAAATCAGATAAAGAGAATTGATATTCATATGGAAAGGTTAAAACTTGATAACCCACGCAGCAAACTGGATTGAATATAATTGCCCAACGCCTTAGAAAAATCCACAATATGCTTTTGCCTAGACTCGATAGTCTCCAACGGCAATATAAATAACCTTTGTTCAATATGAAGTATGGAATGTATTTGACCACTCCCACTGTCCACGTCAGATCATAGAAAAGGGATTTGGCTGATAGTATGATTCACAGAAAAAGATGAGAACAGTAGTGGCTCCCTTAAATCCCTAGGCACCTTGATACTTGAACATTCAACAGCTTAAATATAAATCTCGGCTCCAACAAAAACTTGTATGGATGGCGGCTTATGAATCAATTTTGTTGAACTAATAATGGTCGACGACTTTATGCAATTGAGTCAATGCTAAGATAAAGATGGAGACTCCTTTATATTGCCCTGAGTTGACGGATTAAAGGATTGCCCAATAATAAGGGTAACAATGCTCAACCGATAACAACAGATAGTTAAACCAAGGATATCGATTATCACCAGAGGATAATCTTGACAATATATGCATTGATATGAACACCAATAATGGAATATAAAGCACAACAATATATCGAATACCTTCCAGTCGATGCAAATGATCACATGAATATTTCAGAGCACATATATGCATCACGATCAATCACCAATAATATGCAATATGGCCAAACTGAAACCCTAAAATTGATAAATCTGACTTTTGGAATTTTGTCTCCGGAGGAGACTCACGAAATTGCCAGAATCTCCAAGGCTAGGGTGGATATTTCTCACCACCAAAACCCCTGAACCATCAAGCTTGAGAGCTCTCATAGAAATAATGAAATAAACTCCAAATTGATGCCCAAAGTGAGAAACCTATATAATTTCTCCAACTCGGCCAGCTAGGATAGATTAGTCTCACTATTGAAACTGGTTCACTTGTAGGGTTTCCAACCTATGGTTTAGAGCTGTGAGAACTCCTCAAAAACCAAAAGCAAAAATAATAAGCTAGCCTCCCAATTGAATCCTCAAAAGCCCTTTTATAATCTCCAAGTTCAATGCCCTAATTAGGGTTGTGCAACCTTTTAATTAATTTATAAATTCATCTTATGTCCCCCTAAGTTGCTAATAAAGTCACTTTATAAAAGTAACTTTATTAAATTAAATAATGTTAATTAAATATTAAATTTAACTTTATATTTTAATGCTATTTAAAATAATAACTCATAACGCCTTATGTCACTAAGAAATCATTCAAACCATTGGCGACGTTGAAATACTCCTTTGAATTGGTTGACACAAACCTTGAGCGACAGCTCCAACTGCATTGCAAGAGACCTCGAAAATTGGGACATTATAGTCCGCCTTGCTCAAAGTTTGCTTGTCCTCAAGCAATGACAAAGCAATCCAACAACCATCTAATTGATCCCAACTGAAACCAAGTATGATTCCAGGGTCCCAAGTCAACCTAGGAGATCCGTAGCACCATCCACTGAAGACATTGTCCTGCAAGGTGCCCAAAATAGAAACCTTCTGAAAACCTTCTAAGGAAGAACAATCAAATACTGCACAAACTCAGTCATCGTCTCAGGAAACTGCTCTACGAAAGAACCAAACTGAAATACTAGGGGAGTGAACTCCAATAAATCCACATTGGCTTCTTCATCCTCAACTATTGAACTGCAAAACAATATAATCCTAGGGTTCTAAGTTAATCTCAGAAAGGTACCACCATGTTGACACTGCACCACTCTAATCATAACTCCCTAACCATTGTGCATAGTTTGCATTCTCCTCTCTTGGAACCCAAAAAGTGCTCATCATCAAAACCCAAGCTGAAATACCTGAAACGGCCGAACCCATTACCATGAATCATAACCTGCCAAAGTATCTCAATGAAGTCCAAAGCTGCAACCTCTCTGTCAGACTCAATATTGGGCAATGGAAAAGGAGATCTTCCCAACCATAACATATAAATCTCAGCATATCCCCTCCTGTTGTTCCTAAAATGAAGCTAATCAAACACTATCAAGGAGTTGGTACAAAAGATGTCAACAGAACCATCTCTAAAATTAGCCATCCAAGAAAAGCCTCATGGCCACAAGCTGAAAAAGTATCAACGACACTTAATCTCTAAGTGTCAAAGGGGGAGGCCCGAATACTCCAACACACCCAGCTTACTGCAATCATCCAAACATCATCCGAGGATATGTATATCGACATCATGAAACAACTGCTGTAACAATCACTCATCCAAGCGGAAGGGGAAATTAACTGAACTATACCTGGAAAATCTCCCACAATCGACTGCACCATAGCCTGCAAGAGCTTAAAATCTATCTGCCCAAGACTGAAGTCACTATCAATAGCGTGGAAAGACAAGGGCAGCAATAATCAATATGAAACCGCTCTAAGAACATAAGAGTTGTGAGTATGGAAGTAGCTGAAACGTCATCTCCTATGACTAAATCATCTCTACCAGTCAATCCCAACCACCAATTTTGTCAACTGTTGGTTTGAAGAAGCCAACCAACGTATCTACGTGACACGAACTATAGTCCAATGTAGACTGATTGGAAGGTGGACAATAGTATCATTACTGAAATTTGGCTCCCAATTCCAATCATGACTTAACACCATATTGCTGGGAACTGCACCTGGTTCCCAAATCTTGTGATCGACTCCAATCTCATCATTGGAGTTAGAAAGAGTTCCATCATCCCACTCAAAAAGTGGATTATTGGAAGAAGACTTAGTATCCATCTCAAACAATGGGTTATCAACTAGTTGAATGACCATTATCTTCATGCTCAATCCTCCTGCTGGTCCAAACTTCCAACTTCTGATTTCTTTGGGAAGGGCGTAAGATCAAAATCTTTCTGAATGCTATCAAGCTCTTCAATTACCTACTTGATTTCTTTAGCTCTTTCTCTATTCTCTTGTTCCCTGAATTGTTTGGCCACAAAGTTGATCTTCTACTACAAGTAATGCATGTTGAGTGTTGCCCAAAATTTTTTTGGTTGATTTAAGCTCATTGGTGAGCTCTTCCACTTTAACCCTTAATTCCTTGGATATAGATATACGCTTATTTGCAATCTTAGTAGCCACATCTCTATCTTTGATCATATGCAAATAGGCCGATTTCATGTCTTCCATTGTACTCTTAATGATTTGCAAATCAGCAAGGGAAGCAATTTGTTTATATTGATTTCTTGGTATCTTTCGGATGAGATTTTCAACAAGACTCTTCATGTCATCCAACTTAGATAAGGTTTGCACTTCATTTTTCTCACTAGGTTTCCAATAAAAAAAACTCCATGCAAAAAAATTCTGATTTGTCTTCAAGATTATGCCTCTCAAAATCAATTCCCTTGATGGCATCCTTTTCGCATGCTTTATGCTCTAAGGTTGGGACATCTTGGTCAAAAGAGAATTCTTCCCAAACTGATTCTCCATCATACGTTTGTGCCCAAACACCTAGATCCCATGGATCTATGAGCTGATGTTTTCTATCTGAAAGAGTGTGTGCATTATGTCTCTCATAAGGAGTTGATTCTCTGAACAAATCACTCTCCAATTCAAAGAGACTGAAACTATCATGAACACTCCTCTCCATAGGCTCTGTTTGGAAATCAAACCAACACCCATCAGAACTAACATCATAGGTTGACTTGGAGACTTCAACATATTTTCCTTTAACATGCTCTTCTTTTGAAAGTGCATTAGTGATCTCAACAATGTCGTCATTTGCATCTACTCCACAAGTGTCATCAAGGAACTCGATAGTCACAAAAATGCCATTAGTTTGGTCTGAACTTGCAATCAAGCTTGCTGTTTGGTCTTTTCCCTCATGCACCAACTCATCAACAGTAGTTGCATGCATGTTTAAGAGGTCATCCTAGGGTTTTGTAAAACACCCGTCATGAAGTAAGGCGTTCTCATCATCAATCACTTCTGATTTGAGTCCTCCTTCTTCCACCTGCTCTTCAATACACAAGTGATGTTTCAGCTTCCCTTCACATTGTTTGAAAACACTATATACCAAGTTATAAACAGCTGTAGAAGTAATTTGTTCTTGTCTCAGAGCAGCCAATAACAACAATATGATATGCTGGGAAATAATGTCACTTTCATTAATAATCAAGCCATAATGATTCTCATGTAATCCTAGATAGATTTGTCATGATCCTCATTGATAGCAACTACAAAATGATGAAACATCTGTAGAATACGATCATCACAATCATAATCAATCATGATAACACATGACCGCACCTTTGCCATCAATTCTAGAATTTTAACCCTCTTACTGAAAGAAGGACTTTTGATATCACCTAACCCATTAAAGCTTTCAATAATCATTTGCAAGATCTCCCTCATTATCTCATCATTATAAGGAACTTCAGGAGCTGTAATCCTTATAATTTCACTTAGGCAATGAGTCATAGCAAGTCTTACCTACTTATCTTTGTGTCTCAACAACCCGTGCTCACCAAAGAGTTGAATGTTGAAATCATACCTATTTGAATTAACTGATAAGGTGACTAATTCACCATGTGCAAGCAATTCATTACTTCCTCGAACGATTTGAGAAGAACATCTTTTGTTAGGTACAAGTGACCAAGTTTATCTCCTGCCATAAAAAGTCTCTGTCTAAACTCTTTGTCACTCACCAAATCCGCGATTTAAATCTGAACCAGAAATTTCCCTATAGGCTGGTAGGAACTTAGGCTTTGATACCATTGAAATGAACCTTGACCAACCCAAGCTGATTTGAACGATTATTGCAGTTTGACAGAGCAAGCTTTTGTCAAACTGTATGTTATTTTGAGAATCACTAAGTATGCAAATTCACTATTCAATTTGTTGCAATGTGGATAATGATTCATATTATCAATTCAGAAATGCCAATGGTTGATATTAATGTATAACTATGATACAAATTCCAGGATTTGCCTCTACCAACTTATCCAAGAAATGAGATACATTTTCACAATTGCTTTTTAAAACTTAAAGATTATATTTTTGACTGTCATATAATTTCAGAAACTACAAACAACACTTCATAATATTTAATTCTAAAATATTGATAGAAGATTAGCTTTTATAGATTGTAGAACCTGGTATAGATATTCGCATGCTTCTCAATACTAGCGGTATTGTGACGCGGCCTCCTTGTTTCATCAGTATATTGATCCCCTGAAGTCGCCATAGCATAAAGCAACGTTAGCATAGAGGTGGTGGTGTATGTGATGCTCGAGCCTCTTAAAATGTCTTCGATCCTTCTCCATATATAATTACAACAGTCGCTATTCATAGCATGCTCTAGTCAATCTCCAAATTAGATAAAGAGAATCGATAGTCTTGTCGCATACAAAAAGGTTAAAGCTTGATAACCCAGGCAACAAACTTGATAGATGCCCAATGCCTCATAGAAATCCCCGATATTCTTTTGCCTAGACTCGATAGTCTCTAGCGACAATATAAATATCCTTCGTCCAATATGAAGTATGGAATGGATTTGACCACTCCCACTGTCCACGTCAAATCATAGAAAAGGGATTTGGCTAAGAGTATGAGTCACAAAAAAAGACAAGAACAGTAGCGACTCCCTTAAATCTCTAGGCACCCCGATACTTGAACATACGACAACTTAAATATAAATCTGGGCTCTAGCAAAAACTTGTATGGAGGGTGGCTTATAAATCAATTCCGTCGAACTAATAATGGTTGACGGCTTTATGCAACTGAGTTGGTGCTAAGATAAAGATGGAGACTCCTTTATATTGCCCTAAGTTGATGGATTAAAGAATCGCTCAATAATAAGGGTAACAATGCTCGATCGATAACAACAAATAGTTGAACCACCAAGGATATCGATTATCACTAGAGGATAATCTTGACAATATATGCATTGATATAAACACCAATAATGGAATATAAAGCACAACAATATATCGAATACCTTCCAGTCGATGCAGATGACCACATGAATATTTCAGAGCACATATATGTATCACAATCAGTCACCAATAATATGCAATATGGCCAATCAGTCACCAAAATCGATAAATCTGACTACTATAATTTCGTTTCTGGAGGAGACACAAAATTGCTAGAATCTCCAAGGTTAGGGTGGATATGTCTCACCACCAAAACCCCTAAACTATCAAGCCCGAGAGCTCTCATAGAAATAATGAAATAAACTCCAAATTGATGCCCAAAGTGAGAAACCTGTATAATTTCTCCAACTCGACCAGCTAGGATAGATTAGTCTCACTATCAAAACTGGTTCACTTGTAGGGTTTCCAATCTAGCTTTTAGAGCTCCGAGAACTCAAAAACCAAGTAAAAATAATAAGCTAGCCTCCCAATTGAATCCCCAAAAGCCCTTTTATAATCTCCAAGTTCAATGCCCTAATTAGGGTTGTGCAACCTTTTAATTAATTTATAAATTCACCTTATGCCCCCCTAAGTTGCTAATAAAGTCACTTTATAAAAGTAACTTTATTAAATTAAATAACGTTAATTAAATATTATATTTAACTTTATATTTTAACGTTATTTAAAATAATAACTCATAATACCTTATGTCACCAAGAAATCATTTGAACCATTGGTGACGTCGAAATACTTTGTACTGGCTGACACAAACCTTGAATGATAGCTCCAATTGCACTGCAAGAGACCTCGAAAATTGGGACCTTACACAGAAATTGCAAAGTGCAGAAAATTAGGGCATCATTTTGTGTTACAAAAGTCAGAAAAATTGCACTAATATTGGTAGGGATATTTCAAATATAGGGAGCAACATGATAAGAGGCTAAAGGAGGGAATCCTAATGCCTATGTTTGATGGTTGCAAATAAGTTATCATCTAAAGGCTTGAATGGGCAAGACACTTTTTTTTTCCATTTAAATCTGAAGGGGGATTATTGAATTTTCAGTTTGCAACTTTGCATCTTGAAGGGCCAACATTTGACTGGTGGTAAATGATTGAAGGTGGATAGGAAGAGGGTGGTGGAATAGAAATAATTAGTAAGGACCAATATTTGATGGCATTCTACAATAACTTTGAGGCTAATACCAAATATGAAGCATAGCAGTGTGTGATTCAAGAAATTCCACCAAGCCAATCTACTGGTAAAAACAGTTTCCCTGTAGCATGATGGTTTAAGATTATCAGGGCGTATAGCAAGCCCTTGATGCCAACTTTGCATGAGGTTGTCATTCAACAAGTAAAGCTTTTTGAAAGGGTTGTTGGATTGTCAAAAGAAAGCATAGTAAATGCTTCTAAAACCATTAAGTTATGTTTGAAAAGGCTTTATTTTCGTTGCAAAGACATTTGATTGAAGGGACACAAGTGAAAGGCCCTTGGAATAAGAGTTTATGGGCAAAGGTTATGGGATGATGGTCATAAATGATCATGATGAAGCAACAGAAATAAAGGGTGAAAATCTAGAACGCTAAGTGATGATAAGTTACATATTTTGAGGATCTAATGCATAAATTACTATCAAATAGGGGGCAATGAAATGGCCAACCCCAAATTTTTTCCTTTTCCTCGAGTTATGACTTCAAATTTCATACAACTGCTGTTTGTTTACAATGATTTGGTGTAGGTTTGAACTTAACAATGAATGGCTATTTTGAAAGAAATTTGTTTCTTATAAAATAAACAACATAAGACACGAATCCTCTCAAAAGACAGACTTGAATAGAACAGTTTTAACAAACAATTCTGACCTTTATACTCAGAAGATCAATGAACCTTCAGCAGCACTCCCTTTTTCCAGCTTCACCTCCACGAATTAGGCAGATCTGGACAGCTACAGGTCTGCGAACTTACTTCCTTCTGGAAACAAACAGCTGTGTTCTAACAACTGGTTCTAATGGTCCGGTTCATGCTCATATTCATTTCCTTCAAAAAGCTTATTCTTCAAACTGCTAACTGTATCAACTAGAGGTTTAAATTTGGATATAGTTCAACTCAGCAAACTCCAGTAACTGCATTTTTCCACTTCATATTACACTATGCAAAGGTGTTTCTAGAGTGAACACATCAAATACAAAGCAATGCCTTCACTTTAGACCAGCGATTCACCTTAGACTCTTCACACCTCCCTATTAAAGAGCACGGCCTGGCAAATGAAGTACGACTTCTGTCTGGAAACAATCATGGCTCAAGTCTTCAGCAATTAGAATCCAGAAATACTTGTCATGTCCCCGAGATTTTGACACTAGGATAAAGCATCAAAATATGAATAAATAAAAAAAATAAATAACCCAAATACATATTACAAATATAAATATAAATATTAGCAATTTAATATCATTATAATTATAATCATCATAAGATAATCTTATAATTATCGAATATAACATTATTATTAAAATATAAATACTAACTATTTAATTATTATTATGATTATAATCATATTAAAATATACATATAAATTAATATGAAAATAATATGATAAAATGCCAAAGAAATAAGCAGCAGCGATTTCATTGAGAAACAGAAATAAGTTAAAATCAGGATACGACAAAAGTCATATAAGACAAAAATACATAAGACAAAATACAGCGGTTTCTCAAAGAAAGTGGTTTTTGTTTTAAAATGGAGTGATTAATAGATGAAACAACAATTCGCCTATGTAGAACGGTTAAATTATGAAAGGCAGCGCTTAGAGGAATGAGACACAACTATTCACAAGCCACGGTTTGAAGGGATGCGATCCTCTACCAGATCGTGGGGTATTTAAATGAATACCCTTAAACCTTTAGAGGCATTGATGGAGGATGGCATGAATAAAAAGAGAGTACCTAGACATATTCCAACGGATGAAGGAATGAAGTCAGGAGTATAGAATATATTCTGAGGAAAAAGGAGGGAATAGGACATCTAAAAATATACTTTCTGAATATAGCATTCAAACATAAATAATAATCAGCATTCAGATCTGTATTCAATAGCAGCAGAATAACTAATATGATATACTCAGATTGGGAGGGAAAAGAATAAGAAATCAGACTGTCTGTGAACAGCAGGTAACTTAATCGAAGGAAAGGGTAAAGGAAAAGCAGCAGATATATTATCACGATATGCCTAGATATGGGAAGAAGAGGTTGAGGTGAATAAAGATAAATGATAATTCAGTAAGGGAAGTAAGTTAATATATATATATACATAAATTGGTATAAAATGAGTATCCAAAGATTGAAATCACTTAGGAGTAATTATATTTATATATTAATATGAGATGTAAATAAGTATGGATAATAGACTCTTAACCATTTGTTTGATACTAATGATACCATTCTGAGTGTGAAGAACAGAATTAATGAATAGGAAAGAAAGAAATATATATTCTGGCAGAGAATCAGATTTTCTAAAGAGCCAATCACAAACAGGGAGCAGCAACTGTGGTAAGCTCATCATGATGTTGGTATGATATTTTATGTATTTTCTGTTTCTGTATATACGAAGGTCTGCAATTACATAAGCATATTTGATCACAAACAGGGAGCAGCAACTGTGGTAAGCTCATCATGATGTTGGTATGATATTTTATGTATTTGTTATTTCTGTATATACGAAGGTCTGCGATTACATAAGTATATTTGTATTCTATGATTTATATATTAATTATTTTTATAGTATGTTCCTCATGTAGTATTCTGTAAATGTAATATAGTTTGTAGATGAACATGCTAAATACCTAGTTATTGTGTGCACCGTATACTTTGCAGAGAATTCAATATTTATTGGTCATGACAAGGATAGTCTGCACATATGTATAAATAGGAGTTATTAATATTTGTTAATACGAATGATGGATCTGTGTATGTTTACATTATGGAATAATATTCATATTATGCCATTGATCTGTGCTTACATTAGGGACTTGTTGATGTGTTTTTTATGCACTTCTCAACACAGGCAGTGCGTAGGTGCACTACCTCTCTTGAAAGACAATCTTCCACAATCAAATTGCAGAACACTATCCCAAGGTCTCTAATGTCAGGTCTTGACAGTGCTTGGAATATCTCAATTGTTTGATGTGATTTGCTGGAATCACAAGGTGGTCTTACGGATGAGTTACAAAGTATGGGAAGTTGGGTTTGCAAATGCAGTTTCAAAGTGCTGGAAGTGAATGAACAGTGGTTGTCCACTCAAAACAGTAAGCTGAAACTCATCAAGTTCATCTGATTTGGCTTCATGGTAATGTTTTGGATCCTACTCTAACCAAGGATTAAAAGAAACAGCAAAAGGAGAAGGGTTAAAAAAGCTATTCTAATCTTAAGCTATGAACGAACAGTAACAATGGTGGCTGCTAAAATAGACAGGCTTCTTAAACTGAGTTTTGCTTGACCAAGAGAAACCTACAGCTACACAAAACCAGTGCAATCTTCTAAGGTCTGCTGATTTTCAAATTACACATACACATCGTGAACATGCAATTGAACTAGGTTGCAGCAATGACAAAAGAAGCCCAGGCTAACTTTGCACAGCAGCTTGTCATCAACAAGTGCTAAAAGTATGGGCTGGAAGCTCATCAAATACTATAACAGCAACACCATCATGACAGCAATTCAAGAAACTAATACTAAAACTAACATGGAAGTAGAACCATGCATGCAAGATGAGCAAAATCAAAGAGAACATCCATAAAATCATGCAATGCTGTCTTCTATTGCTGCAAAATGCTTTTTACAACAGCTCTCCAACTCTTTCAAATGAAGGGCAAGCCCCTATTTATAGTTTTCCAAAGCCCAAATGAATGGCTAGGATCAATTTGCAACGAATGGCCCAGATTCAATTTACATTAGGGTTTCACCTACCTCCCATTATCCAGCAATTTAAAAAACATCTTTGTCTTTTCCCTGTTTTGTCACCTAGTGCCAGTCACTGTAGCAATTTCGTCATTTAGCTGATTTCCCTTTTCACTGTAGCAGAAACTGCCTGAAAGTTGCCCTCTTACTTGATGTGTTTGCACTGTTCTTCTCTGGATCAAACGAGCCCGTCGATGATTGGCATCAACTGATTGGTTGCTCCTGATTCGGGCGGACATCTCCCTTATGCTTTCTTCAAGGCCACCCCCTTGCATTTTTGTCCTTGACTTCCTTGCAACATGCCTTCTTCTAACGTCGACACTGTTGGTGGGTGCGAGGGGGAGAGGTGAACATGAAACGGATGGTGACAGGAGCTATGCGCATTCCTTGTTCAACTTTCTCAATGGGTCTCCTCAACGGACCCGCAGTAGGCTTCTTGAATCTTGCATACATGAAGTGTCGTAAGTGCTTTCATACACAAATTAAGGAAAACGTTAGTCAAATCTTGCAAAATCCTTGTTAGATCCATCCATGCATCATCAAAAATCATAATATTCATATTTGGGGCTCATTTGGATTGAAAACATCAATGCAGGCCCAAGGGGGCGGGCAGCGAACAAGGGACAGCAAACTGGAAGGGAAGTTCCTGGACCTCACAAAACATAGCAAAACTAAGATTTTTCAATTATAGCACATGGGAAAAGGGGAAGGAAGAGTGCCCAAAAAACTTCCTTAAAATTGGACTCATTTTACAAAAACTGGAAGCTCAAAACGGCCAGGGAGAGACGAAGTCCCGGAAATGGCCACGGAGGGGCCGGGCTCCGGAGGTCGGGTCGCCGGGGGCCGACGAATGTTCAAAACGACCGTGGAGGGACGGAGTCCCGGAAACGGCCATGGAGGGGCCGGGCTCCAGAGGCTGGGCCGCTGGCGCTCCACGGATGTTCCAAAACAGCCAAAGGGGGACGAAGCTCCGAAACCACCGAAACTTAACCAAATGTTGATGAAACTTTGGCAGTTCATTTAAGCACATCAAACACATCCCAGATCCAAAAAAGGTTGGCCCCAAAGTCAAAAATGTGGAAACCGGAGCGACGGGGGTCCACGGATGTTTCCAAACAGCCAAGGAGGAAGGGAATTCCGGAGGGAAAGTTCCGAAACCATCGAAACTTAACGGAACGTTGACGAAACCTTGGCAGTTCATTTAAGCACTTCAAACCATAGTTGGAAAACTCGCCAATTGCAAGTACTCGGCAAGCCCGAAAAACTCGGCTCGGCAAAAACTCGGCAAAAACTCGGCAAAAACCCGGCAAAAAACTCGGGAAATTAAAATATTGCTTAAACTTCACTAAAAACGCATTTTTTTTGCAAAATTCAAAGATAAGGTGCATCCAATGAGTCAATAAATGAGTACATATAAGAAACAAGCAGTATTTGATTGATATGAGAGAAAATTGGATACAAAATGGCACCCTCATGTGGAATGCTGAGTGCTCAATGCGCTGATATGATAATAGTCTGAAACAAAATGAAAATAGCAAATTGTTTTTGTAAAACTGAAAGTAAATACTACATAAACATTAATATATTTCAGTTTTTACAATTTCACATGAATCACATCTTCCTCTTCCCATGTCTAGATCTCAGTAAGGGACCGGAAGAGGGTCTAATCATAGGAGTCTGCTCCTGCTGTGCCTGTGGCTCCTCAACCTCCATCCTAGATGTAGATCCTCCTGCAGCTGCTGGTGGTGGCACTGGCAATGACTCCTCCTCAGGGTCATCCTCAAGGTCGTCCAATGAGAATGCAAATCCACCCTCCTCCATTGCCTGTCGCTCTAAATCATAAATCTCATCCTCAGTAAACAATGGAGGCTGCTCCCCTCGCCCTGTCCAATCACTGTATGGATCTATCTCATCCAAATCAATTGGATCATCATATGATATTTCTTCTACCTTTCTTCTGCGCAATCGAAGATTATATTGCACATAAACAAGGTCATTGAGGCGTTTTTGGGCGAGTTTGTTCCTCTTTTTTGTGTGGATAGCCTCAAACAAACTCCAATTGCGCTCACAATTGGAAGAACTACAAGGCTGGCTCAAGACACGGAGGGCAAATTTTTGAAGATTTGGGGTTTTTCCACCCCAATGTGTCCACCAAACATCTACAAAAAAAACAAAAAAAGAGTTAGAAAATTGTAACTTGTAACTTGTAACTTGTAATTATTAATTTTTCATTTTTGTAACTTGTAAATTTCAAATTTTATACCTGGTGGCAGCCTAGATACTGCTCTCTTTGCCAGGTCTGAAGAGAAGAGTGCACCCCTTTTCTCTCTATAACTCTGCAATTCATTAACAATGCAATCTGCCTCATCATGTGTGGATGTCATCCACTGAATGCAAGTAGTGAGGCCCTCCATAACCTCTCCAGTACGATCTGAATAGGTGCCCGAGTGGATGAAACGGGGGTTCAAGAAGTACCCTGCTGCATGGATAGGTTGGTGGAGTTGATTGTTCCACCTCCTATCGATAATCTCCCATATGGGATCAAATTTGAGGCTATCCCCCTTATAATAACTTTTATTAGCCTCCTTGGCCCTATCCATGGCCTCATAAAGATACGCCATTGGGGTTTGATCCCCATCCACCAAGCGAAGCACTCTAACCAAGGGCTCTGACACCTACAATAAAAATTTAAAAATGCAAAAAAGGATTAGAGTTACAATTTAGTAATTTACAAATTTACAATGAAAGACATTAACTTCAAGAAATATATTTAATTTGAATTTAGATTCAAACTCAAAGTTTTGAAGTTACCTTCACAATCTTTGTTGCTCTTTGTGCAAAGAGGGGCTCGAAGACAATGTTTTGAACTCTTTCTCCTTTTGGCTTCTTTGAATAAGGTGAGTCTACCCATGCTTGACTCACAAACATTTGTTTCAAAGCTGTCAAAGCACCAAGAATGCTTTGCAACGTTAAGAAAACCGTTGCAAACCTTGTCACACCAGGTCTCACCAATTCTCTCCCTTTGGTGTGCTCCCTCATCAAGCTGAGAACCCAAGGGTGATTGTAGATGTATTTAGTGATCCTCCTTCCATCCTCTACAATCGGTGTGACCCAATCTAATTTGCCTATGTCCTCCAAAAGAAGGTCAAGGACATGGGCAGCACATGGTGTCCAAAAAATTGTGTAGTGTTTATCTTGGAGGATTCTTCCTGCTGCCACATATGCTGCTGCATTGTCAGTTATGATTTGCACCACATTTTCAAGCCCAACCTCCATGCACACTTGCTCCAACATTCTAGCCAAATTTTCTGCATTTTTTACTATGCTGGAGGCATCCACGGATTTCAAGAACACCACCTCATTTTTGCAAGAAACCAAAAAATTAATGATGGTACGGTTTTTTCCATCCGTCCACCCATCAGAAAGTATAGTGCAACCATGTTTTTTCCATTCTTCTTTTTGTTCTTCTATTGCTTCCCTTGCCCTTTCAGTTGCATTAGAAAGCAACCTACAAGTACAAAGTGAAATTAAGTACACAGTTTTAATTTCTAAACAAAAAAATAGCTTAAATTAATCATAAAATAAACTTAAAAAACATAAATTAAACTTAAAGAATATAAACTAACCTCCCACTCAAGTCTTTACGCGAAGGTGCCTTGTAGCCTTTCCCTGCAACTGTCAATGCGGTCACCAAATTTTGCCAGTAAGGTGAGCTTGCCACATTGAAAGGGATGTTGTTGAAGTACCAAAAATCGGCACAAGCAATATCTGCATGCTCACGCACCTCCTTATTCCACCCAGTTGCCTCTAAAGAAGGTTGTGCACCAGGTGTGTTTCTAGGCACAAAAAAATCACCAATGTGTGAACTCGTGGTTGCGCCTGTAGGTGTTGATCTTGACCCTGGTACTCTACTAGAGGTACTCGAATGGATGGAGGTGGTGGCGGGTTGCAGCGATTGCCTTCGCACACGTGGACCACGAAGAGATCCCACTATGTTGGCTGCTATATCATCATCATCTGATAGTGACTCAAGGTTGACTGGAGCACCTTGAGAAGAAGCTATGGCAGCTTGCATTGCCGCTTTTGCCTTTTCTCTTTGCAACTTTTTTTCTTCTGCAGCAGAAAGTATTGCATTCATTTGTCTTTTTATTTCGTCATTGGTGTTTAGGCACTCCTTAGCATCACGTCTAGGGATGCCTGCAAGGTGGTATTTGAGGCGATTGATGCCTCCACTGTATACATTTTTACACCGAATGCAATACACTGTTCCAGGTTCTGGTCCTTCATATGCATATTTCCAAGCAGGATCTCTAGCTCCTGCTGGACGAGTGCCTACATATTCCCCACTCGTAGGCATGGATGGGGCTGAAGTAGGGGTAGAAGCGGATTGAGAAGCCATTATCAATTAACCTACAAGTACACACACAAAAGTGAAAGCACAACTTGTTAGTTTTTTGATAAAAATTTTTAAAACAAGCTAAATTAGATTAAATCAACATAGATTAATTTAAATTAGTAATCTAAGATTCTAAACATATAGATTAAATCAATATATATTACTAATCTAAGATTCTAATCATTTTCATCAAAAAAATTGGATTAAAAGAAGAAATTAATAAACTAGGGTTACAAAAAAATGTAAAAAATAGAAAATTACTTTAAATTAGAAACAAATTAAGCTAATATATGATTTTAAATATGTTTTCAACAAACAAGAAGAATCAAATTAAAAAAAACAAACTAGGGTTTGAAAAAAAATCAAAAAAATGAAAAATCAGCAAAATATGAGAAAAAATCAGAAAAAAAGTGTCACAAATTCTTGTTTGGATGAATCTAAATCTTCTTTTCAACAATATAAATGTATTTAAATCTATTTTGCAATTCATTCATGATGTTTTTTAAACATACAATCAACAAAAATGAAGAAAAATAAATAAAAAAGAAAGAACAAGCAAAAACAGAAAACCTACCTGGAAATCCAATTTGCCTTTGAAATCTGATGAAATCTTCCTTCAAATCTCGTCTCCTCAACGTAAAATCACTAAAAAATGGTGCAAAATGCTCTAAACTCCGTTTTTGCTCAGCCAAGAGTGAAAGAAACTCAAAAAAACCAAATGCAATGACTTTTTGGGCGCCGGCGGACCTCATAGCCTGATCGCGCGAGTTTTTTTTAAAAACTCGCCGATTTTTTGTGAAAAACTCGCCAAAAAGTCGGCGAGTTTTTCACAAAAAACGGCGAGTTCTTCTCGCAATTACTCGTTTCAAAAAAAAACTCGCGAGTTTTTGGCGAGTTTTCCAACTCTGCTTCAAACACATCCCAGATCCAAAAGGTTGGCCCCAAAGTCAAAAATGTGGAAATCGGAGCGACAAGTTTCCACGAATGTTTCCAAAACGACCACAGAGGGACGAGTCCTGGAAACGGCCACGGAGGGGCCGGGCTCCAAAGGCCGGGCCGCCGGGGCTCCACGGATGTTCAAAACGGCCAAAGAGGGACGGAGTCCGGAAACGGCCACCGGAGGGGGCGAGCTCCGGAGGCCGGGCCGTTGGGGCTCCACGAATGTTCCAAAACAGCCAAAGGGGGACGAAGCTTCGGAACCACCGAAACTTAACCAAATGTTGACGAAACCTTGGCAATTCATTTAAGCACCTCAAACACATCCCAGATCCAAAAAATGTTGGCCCCAAAGTCAAAAATGTGGAAACTGGAGCGACGCAGGTCCACGGATGTTTCCAAACAGCCAAGGAGGAAGGGAATTTCGGAGGGAAAGTTCCGAAACCATTGAAACTTGACGAAACCTTGGCAGTTCATTTAAGCACATCAAACACATCCTAGATCCAAAAAAGGGTGCCCCCAAAGTAAAAAATGTGAAAACCGGAGCGACGGGGGTCCACGGATGTTTCCAAACAGCCAAGGAGGAAGGGAATTCCGGAGGGAAAGTTCCGAAACCATTGAAACTTAACGGAACGTTGACGAAACCTTGACAGTTCATTTAAGCACATCAAACACATCTCAAATCCACCAAAAAGTTAGCCCCAAAGTCAAAGATGTGGAAACTGGACTGACAGGTGTCCACGGATGTTTCCAAAATAGCCAAAGAGGGACGAAGCTCCGGAACCATCGAAATTTAACCGAATGTTGACGAAACCTTGGCAGTTCACTTAGGGACCTTAAACACATCCCAAATCCACCAAAAAGTTAGCCCCAAAGTCAAAGATGTGGAAACCGGACCGATAGGGGTCCACGGATGTTTCCAAAATAGCAGGAACAAGACAAAAGGCAGAAAGGGGACGAGCAAATTTATTTCTCCGCGGATTTGAATACCTTAAGTAGGTGAATTTGGTAAGGGGAATTTGATCGTTTGATGGCACATGACCAATTTGGGCTTGGAAAATGGGGCACGCAAAACAAGACGAGCAAAGTATCCTGTTGGGAGCAAAAAAAAAGGGGGTCCCTACCTACGGCGGGGCATGTGTGCAAAACATGCACAACAGGACTGATATTCATACTATCTCACTGTAAATAACTAACCATGAAAGGGGAGTTGAGGGCCTACTGAAGGGGAAACAGCGCGTAGGTCACCCTCTAAGTACACCACCCATCTAGATGGCAAAGGCCACATGGGCCAAGAGGGTGCTCTTGGGCTTAGAGGAAATGACTATCCAGGACACCTTGTTGTAGCTGCACCCTCAACCTCTCAATATGATTGAGCAATGATGGTTCTGGTATAGGGGAACAGCGGTAGAACACTAGGCACACCACCTCATATGGATGGCAAGGGCCACATGGGGCCAAGAGGGGCGTATTGCTCTTGGGCCTAGGGTTTCTTGGGCACTCTATCAGACTATCATACTCAAGGAAGAATGAATTAGGAAAATCTAAAGAAGATTCAATATACTTATAAAATGATGTTTTCCTTATTTATAAATGTCTACTAACATATTTGCAGGTCTAAACAGGTAGTTGTATCCCTAACCATGTTCTCTTTGATTTCCTTATATGCATTCCAATTAATATTATCTTGTAAATATTCCCTAACTTTGTTTTGCCGGGGCCTACTTGCTCTATAAACATCCCCAAAACCAAGGTAATCACTTAGAATTGATAAATTAGGGCAGGTTTAAGGTTATCCCAAAAAGGGGATGCTACAATACTGTCCAGCTATGAAGAGGCCAACCGAACAATACCCATAACCCAGATCTGTTTCAAATCACTCAAATAATTTGTTCATGGAGTATGACATGCAGCTTCCCATGGTATGACCGATAATTTAAAATGACTCCTTTAGCATTTTTATCAGCACCAAAATAATATCAACCACTTAATTTTGAATGCCTACCAAGGATTAATGCATACAAACCAATACCTGGGACCTACAGTACCTCTGTTCGAATTCAGTGATTAAATAAAATGTATGGCCTGAGCTTCAAGGTACAGTGGCACTAAATTTGTACAGTCTCCTCCAAAGCAGAAATCCCATGGTCAGCACTGATTTAATTTATTAAATTTTTTGTAAGGTGATACAAATGCAACGCCCTATAGTATATAGGAATATCTGGCAACTCTTCCCTCAATCAGCTGTACAGCCTCTGTGCCTGAAGAGGTATGGTACTCTTGTTTAAAACATAGACAATTATTCCATTAAAAATTCACCCCGCAATTTCCAATCACACATTAACTTAGGAAATACCAATGAAACTCCATCATAGTCACATAGAATAACTGTCAATCCATCACCCAGGAAAATGTCTTGCAGCCTAGAAGGTGATATTCTTTATGGAGGTTATCGTCCCCACAAAATTTTGTAGTCAACACTGCAAAAACTCTTTTTCCAGTAAAAATTTCTAGCATGAACAAAAAAGAAGTTACCAATTGCTTTTTCCATCCCTCCAAATGTAACCCCCATCTCACTTTCTTGAATTCCTTTTAAAAATTAATCTTTTAAAAGAAAAAAGGATGCCACTTTTAATACGCACCCTTCAAAGATTAATTTTACTTAAAAAAAAAACCCCTTATAACTCCCTTTTAGTAATATTTTAATTAACGTTAAGTTGAATAATAAATTTAACTTAAAACATTAGCGTTAAATTAAAATATTACATTAACACTACATATTGAGAGGGAACATTACAAGCAAGAACACATTGTTCAATTGTCACTAGGGTCCACATTAGGCATTGCCTTCCTATAGTTATTCTATGCCAACTTGAATGAAATGGCTGAGCTCAGAAACATAATTGCAAGTTCGCTTGATGAACAATAAATTCCAGATATAATGGATTTTGACTTCAATCGGAATTACATTCGCTTGTGATTGATTTTACATTGTTTTGCAATGGTTTTTAAAGCCTTTCATTTTCCCATAAAACAAACTAATCTATCTATAGGAAATAACTTCCCAATAAAGTAACTTATTTATTAATTTACTAACTGAAAACTATCCTCTTATTTATAAATTATTATTTTAATCTATACTAAACTAAATACTAATGATGTAATATATTCCAACATTTCCCCCCTTATTACATCAATTTGAACAAAGGACAGTATACTGCAAGGATTGAACATAACAACTCTTTTGGAGACTTTGATGAAGTGCCTTCACCAATTTTTCTCGCTCACCTAGGAAACACCAAATTGACTCCAGTAGTGGATCTCCTGACTGTCAAACCTGCAAAACATCTGTACAACATGAGAGAACATAAAATATTCCCATTCTCCATGCACATTGAGAGAAAAAATCTCCTTCGAGAGTCCACATCTCCTCGGAGTGTGTCAATATCCCTCTACCAGTGCTACACAATGGGAGAACAACTCTCTTCGAAGAGTCCACATCTCCTTTGAGTGTCTCAATATCCCTCTTCTAGTACTGTGGGAACTAATCCCTCTGTTGTACAAAAAAAATTGAACTATAGTGAATACATTAACTGCACCCACAAGTTCTATAAAGAAATGTCAAGCCCACCTTGCTCCATGAAGGGACACAGATTTAAAATTAGTGCTTCTCGTGCAATGTATCATCTCTGAGCGAGAAGCTAGGTCAAGATAATAAAATTCCTCCATCCTCTAATGCCTCCAACCTCCAATACCTTTGTTATTCTGTAATTGCCATAAGTAGCATTCAAACCTTCAAAAGCTTATCAAGTGTAGCATAGATAACCCCAAAAGCGCAAACATTTGATAACATAATGAAACTGAACATTATAAAAAATAAAGGTGTTGGATTCAACCGAAAATACACCTTTTATACAATAATCACCTTATAATTTCAATTACAAAAACCCCATTAACCTTATCAATCCAAAGCATACAATTTCAACAAAACATCCTACTTATTTCTCCTAATTCTTTAGATTAAAAAAGGTAAATAAGATGAATCCCTCAAATGTAATTTGTTGTCACCTAGAATCGCACCCTGTGCAAAGTTTACAAAAACTGAGCATTCTAGAGCAACATGGGATCATCTCAAGGCTGTGGGTCACCTATAGCTGAAATGAACCTCCGGAGAAGGCTGGCTTCCTTCGGGTATCACCTAAACTATTGCTTTTTTGAGAGGAAAGAGGGAAGAGATGCATAAAAATGGAAAACTAAACCTATGATGATACACCGTATTAATGAGAAATCATGAAATGAACACAGTAAGGACACACTCTTGAAAGCCTAATTCAATTGATTTACATACCCAGAACAACCTCTTTCAGATTTAATGCTTTAGTCCTAACAGGTTTTGCCTACACATACACCTTGGGGAGGAAAGATCAATTTCTCAACCTTAAGATACAAATGCAGAAATGTGAAAACACAGTTATAGACTTGCATGTGCAAAAGAAAGATACAGAAATGAGAATCAGTACAAGCATGAACATAAACTTCCAAGGTAAACTCTGTGTTGTATTCAGGATTCCAGTTGAGTTACAGAAAAACATACATTGATTGAGAAAGGATTGATTAAAAAATCACTAACTCTTCAGAGTGTGTAATCAGAACTATTTACAAAAAGGCAAAAAATGCCTTATATACAGACTGTATGTCGGCCCCTTAGGGCTTACAAAAATATCCCAGTTCAGAAAAAGATCTATCTCAGATCTTTGACGAATTAATTGCAGAAGCCTGTGTGTCCCTGTTGTTGGTGTCGGTGTGAAGAACCGCCCTTGGAGAAGCCTTCTCCTGATCTTTTTGTAGCATTAATTCTTCTGATCCATCGTGTCCAGCTACCGAGTCCCCTGTTGAAGAGCCGCATTGAATGCCCCCCGAGCTCAGAACAGATATATGTTGTATTCATGTTGCATTCGTCCCGCGTTGGCATTCCACGTTCTGATTAGATTGCCATGGATCGCCTCAGATCCCCCTGGTTAGTCGAACACCCTCCACGCGGGCCCTGCAGCTGGTCAAAAGTCCTTTTGAATAGAATTGCATCTCGGCAAGTGTCTTGCCGATGTGATTATGTGTCTCTGCAGCTTTAAAAGTCATGTTGATACCGCCAAAACCATCGGCAAGACAAACGGATTCGGTTAGAAGTCCCAACGAGCACCATTGAGTCACACCAATACCCTTTTCATTTGGTACATCCATCGCTGTCGACCAGAGATTATATGTTCGGGAAGACCTCCTAATGAGCCCTCCATCTCTTGGCGAGCACATACGTAGTCAGTATGACTCTTGGCGATGACCTCTCGTCGAACTCATTTCGTTTGCCCCCGAGCTTACTCTTCTCCTCCGGCCTCGAGCTCCTTTGGCTTTCGGTGAGACAACACCGAGTCGGGGAGACCTCTTATCGAACTTGGAAAGATACACCGAAAGCCTCCTTGTCGATGAGACATTAACGGGTTGCTAAGACCACCTGTCGAATTTCCTTTTGTCTGCCCGAAGAGCTACCGTTGTGTTTTCGGCAAGAGTCTTGCCGAACTGATTTTGTTTTGGTGAGGACCCATTTGAGTATCGACAAGAGCCTATTGGTGTTACCCCGAAAGCATTTCACTCCACCGGCCACCGGGATGTTCTCTTGAGCTCAGGGAGAGCTTGCTCAGTCGGCAAGACATCCTGCCGACCCTGCCCTCATTCTGTCCAAGCTCTTCTTTACCTTCGTTGAGACTCTCGCCGAACTCCTGCAGCTTTCTGAGTTCTTCTCACCCTTCGGCAAGACATCTGATGTCGGCAAGACATTAGCTTTAGTGACGCCGCCTTTCCTGTCGGGGAGACACTAAGCCTTCGGCATGACCTCATGCCGAGCCTTAAAACCTTTGGCAAACTCTTCATTCGGCAAGACATTTGATGTCGGCGAGACATTCTGGCGAAGTCCCCTAGTTACACCGAGGTTCCTTTGTGTCGGTGGGACTCCTGCCGAAGACAACTGCATTGAGGTCCATCCTTTCCCTTCGGCGAGACTTTCGTCCTCGCCAAGACCTCCCGGCGAAGCCCCCTCACTTTTGTCGAAAGCATCTCTTGCCCCGAGACTCTTCACACGTCAGCAAGACATTGAACCTTCGCTGGGACTTCTCACCGAGCGCTGTAGGTCTCCCCGAAGCCCGTGGTCGTCGAGAGTCTCGGCGAATGACGATTGAATGGCCTATTGGCCAAGGAAATCCACGTGGTAAGAGGTCATACCGAACCCTCTCCGTTATAGCGATAGGCTCTACAGGCTCGTTCGGCATGATAGAAACTAGGTCTCAGCGACCTGCTTAGGATGGAATAAATCAAACAGTCAGTCGGCCAGACAGTAGGAGAGTCTTGCTAACTTTCTCCTTGGATGATTTTCATGTTGAATCTTCCTAGGGTGGCTTCTCCCACTGAGTTCCCCGTGACCTAGCAACAGATGTAGAGTCTTTGCCCTTGTGCAAATGTCCCACTGGCCTCTGAAGATCTAACATTTGATTCTCTCGCCTTATTTAACTGTAGGTGAAATGGAGGCAACATAATTAATGCACTTTTACCTTTCTAAAACAAATTAATCACTTATGTCTCCCTATTGATTTTCTCAAATGTAATTAATTTGCCTAACGCTTCTTTTGAAATGTATTCCTTACCCATTTACTTATTTGATTTTGCAAATAAAATCTTTCAAATTGCAAATTGTCTGATAAAAGCTTTCAAATTGCAAATTTATATCCTTATTACTCCTTAAAATGAAAAATAAATTAATGCACTTCACCTTTGAAAACCATAATGACATGCCTCCATTACTACAATGCTAAATTCTTATTCTCTGAATTCTCATACTACAATACTTCAATGCTGATAGTGTAATGTTCCTTATTCCTGAGGCCCAGGGTTAGCTGGTTACTGCTGCAGTCATAACAAGAACATAGAAAAAAAATTCTGGGAATACAATTGATATTTCAATAGCTCAGGATTTGAGAGCTTATGGTCACCCAACTCAGATCAGAAATTCCAATAAGATGCTAGATCATACTCAGCAAAATCAAATTACACAGAAGTAGACTTAACACAACAGACTTTTATTTATGAAATGTTGAGGCATACAGTAGTTATCCTTAGAATATTACACACCCAATTTAATGGAACAATGATGAGGTCTGAAATTGATAAAGTCTTATAGTGACACTATAAATTTGTGGAGATGAAGCCCTCTAGTGAGTGGATCTGCAGTTTTGAGGTGTGAAACCATTAGAGGATGACTCCCAATCATCTAATGGAATACCAGTTCAGGTCTACTCTAGGATGATAGCACCCAACAAACAAACTCACTTCATATCTAATCTCTGAGCAACCTAAATAGGCCCGCCAGGTACCTTGTTACCACCAATAGATTACAAGGCAGATGAAATCTGCTGCAGCTTAATCGGACCCTTCAAAATGATTGACAATCTGTTTGCTTAGCTCTAGTTCGCTGGTTGCAGCAGCAATGCTGATGAATCTCCAATCTTCCAACTTGGTGATCAGACCTGGTAAAGATACTGTTACTAGGTTAGATAACAAGGTTATAATCGGAATGTAATTGTAGGGAAATGAGGAAATCAACAAGACAAGGTTAGGGTTTTCGTCCTAACCTTAGAGGGCAGCTAGGGTTTCCATCCTAGCTAATACCACTTTGGAATTTCTCCCAAAATTCATGCCAATCTCCAAATGCCCTTGCCCAGCCAACTCAAAACATATTTATACCTGTTTAATTAAAAATTTAAAAGTTGGTGCCCAAGGAAAAGTCTAGGTTGGCCCAAATATTATTATTTTTAATTTAATATTAAATTATTTAAGATTGGCGCCCAAAATTCCAAAATAGGTTGGCCACCAAGAGTATTCTATTTTACTTATTTATTAAAAATAATTAATATTATTTATATTATTATTAGTGTTTTAAAACACTTTTATTATTAAAAATAAGTACCATTACAGTGATGGCATGCAAGGGACATGATAGTACTCTATCCCAAGATATTGCTTGCCCTCAAATAATTTTCAGATTCGAATGATCAAAGATCTTATCTCCTTCCCACATGGCATCTTCAAGAGGCAAATTCTTTCATTTCACAAAATATTTGGGTACGACCTTATTTTTGAGCTTCTTTTCTCTCATATTTGACGATGGCTTTCGGCTCCAACATCGATTTCCCTTCATCATCAAGTGGTGGCAAATCTAGTGAGGGAGTGATTTGCTGTGCAAGGGCCTTTTTCAAGCATGACACATGAAAAATATTATAAATCCTACTATTCTCCAGAAGTTCCATCTCATGAGCAACTTCACCAATCCTCGCTATTTTGTAGGGTACATAAAATCGTGGCTTACACACAAAAAAAGAAATTGATGTATCTAGACAACATAAAAGCCTAAATTGACTATCAATTTGTCATAATTCAAACATTACACATGTCATATGATCCTTAAACTCTCAAAATTTGAAATTTCAAAGTTTCAAATGTATAACAGCATTATAAATTTATAATTGTTTACATATAATGATGTGTCAAAATGAAAAAACCAACCAAATTCATTCTAAATCTTCCTCTTTCCCCTCCTAATGTAACTTAATTTTTCAAGCCTCAAACTAGAAGGTTCTACAATATCAAAACGAAGATGGATTGTTTCTTCAAAAGTGTCTTTGTTTTCCTCCATTGCATCGAATTACTTGTTTGATGATTTGATCAACTTTCGATCTTAAAAACTTCTCTTCTCAACGCGTTTCCTTGCTAGGTTGATGTTTGGCTTGGTGAAATGGGTGAATAAGAGCTAAAAATGGAAAAAAATAAAATGGTGTTTGTACTTAAAACGTTGCTTGGACGTTTTTCCCTGCAGACCAAGAGTCCAAGCTCGAGACTTGCGAGTCCGAGCCCAAGACTTATAGAGTTTTTGACCAAGACTCAGCCGAGTACTTGACAAGACTCTCCGGGACTTGGCTTGCTAGTCTGGTTGACTCGTCTCGGCTGTTCAAAAGACTTGCAAGTTTGGTGAGTTTTGTTGAGTACTCAGCGAGTCTGCAAATTATGATAGAGACCTTCCAATTAGTAGATTTATCAGTCATAGAGCAGAAATAAGGCTTCCTAGAGAGAGCATCAACCACCACATTATTTTTTCTCTTAACATATTCAATATCAAAATCATAGGCTTGTAGTTTACTCACCCATTTTTGCTATCCATCATTCAAATCTGTAATGTCCCACCCTAGTTTGGCTTCAGTCTTTGCAATTTTGCTTGATTATCATCATTAACTCAATTGACAATGTGGGACATTTTGTCAAACAGTTTGTATGCAATTCTGAAACTTGGTGATTTCTAATGAATTATGTGGTTTACACAACACACATATGAAACTCAACAAATGATATTACCATATAATGCACTATTTCAGACTGTAAGCTTACATAGCACAATAAAATGTAACAATAAACCCCCAACAAATTATATTTGTGAACAATGTTATTAACAGTATTTATTCTCAGATTGTAGTGTTCAAACATACATTCCAATCTGTGTATATTTATCAAACCTGGGAATGAAATAAATGCAGATTGAACTCACTGGAGGACACCAAACTGGTTGCTGATCAGACCTTCATAGCAACAACCTTTCTAGCAGATGTATCCACTTTAGTCACCTAGAATCATGGCGCAGTAGCAGCCATATATATATATATATATAGATATATATATTTCTGAGCACAGTATAACTGGCTGAATGCAATCTTTGACAGGAAACTCTCGCCTAACACTCAGCACCACACCTTGCTAGTGGAACCACAAACAAGATAAATGTTTGGCGGCTGTTGCAGCAGCTAGACACCCTCTAGTAATCTTGAAGGCAACAATATGTGGCGATTGGGTGTCAAAACAGGCCCACGACTTAGTCACAAGCAAATTAGCTATGATACCAGCCGTCCACATTCACCCACAACCATGAAAACATTCAAAAAGTTCACGCCTAGGCTGGTGTATGAAACTCACAATCACCAGGCAGCAAATAGAGGTCTCAACAAGAGATAAAGATGATATGCTCAACATTGCAATTACAATCTAGTTATTCTTCGTACCCCAAAACAAATAGTGATATTGTTATCCTCCAATAAATCATTCAAAACCCTGCATATGAAACTCTCCTGTAAATACCTTCACACTGTGAATATATTCAATACACTTGCAATGTCTTGATAAATCTCCAAACCCTGATTTTGAATCTTTTCCTGTAAATCGATGAAGCACAAGCACACTCCCTGCAATGGAATTGTCTGCAAGTTGGCTTGGGAGATCTTTCACTCCTGTACCGAGCTATTCTTCTTGAGGGGTTTCGTCCTCAAAAACCAAGTGTTTCCAGACTCTTCAGTGTCCTGCAAAAACCCTTTACAAATCATTTTCTCAACAATGAATGTGCAAAATGAGCTTTCATTGCCCTTTTATATTTCCATGCTCAATTTGCATTTGATTTTCATTTCATTTAATTTACTTTCATTTCCCACCTTTCATTCTTTTAATTTTGATGTACAATTCAATAAAATAGCATCCCTTTAAAAAGTCACTTATATCTCCCTTTTAAATTGGCACTTAACTTTATATTATAAAGTGCACGTTAAAATCACTTATATTCTTTTAAATATAAAGCCCCCTTCTAATATATTTTAATAATGCATAAAGTTAAATTATTTAATTTAACTTTATTATTTAATGTTATTAATATTAAATGCATAGGACCAATATTAACCAAAATAACTCTAGGATATAATTATGCCATCATGCCAAAAGTAGTAACTCCGCCAGTTGACCATACCCATGACTTGCTAAAAACAATAAGTGTGCATCAAAGTGTCCAGAATGGCCCTCATAAGGCACACCACAAATAAATTGGGACATTGAGCTGAAGAGTACTGAAATAAACACCGAAAGGTCTGCTGAAGAACGAAAGATCACCCTCGAAAGGGTCCCTTGAACACCTTGTTAGCCTATAGGGACCAGTTGGTAGACTAACCACTACGTCTAACCATTGCCTAGGAAAAGGGGACACTACAAAATCTTCCTTTTGATTGAGGAAGAACTTCAAGCTGCTATGATCCGTTTTCACCATAAACTTCCCACAAACCAAGTATTGTTTGAATCTAGGCAATGCATGCATGATGGCTAACATCTACTTGCTGTAAATAGAGAAGCTTTTCTCTGTCTCCCTGAGCTTCCTACTCTCAAATGCTATGGGGTGTCTATTCTGCATCAACACTGCTCCAATCCCCACTCCTAAAGCATCACATTCTAGAACAAAAGGAATTGAGAAATTAGGAATAGCCAAATCAGGACATGAACTCATTACCTCCTTGAGCTTGTCAAAAACTCTCTGTGTTGAAGGGTTCCAAGAGAAAGCTCTTTTCTTTGTCAAATTTGTCAATGGGGTTGCAAGTTGTGAGAACTCCTTGATAAACCTCTTATAGTAGCTGCACAAATCCTCTCAAATGTGTCAAATTCCTTGGCCTAGGCCAATCTTGTATTGCCTTCATCTTTTCCTCATCCACGCTAACCCCTTGGGCATTAATCTTAAATCCAAAATATAATATTTTAGTCAAACCAAACTCACATTTGGATGCCTTGGCATAGAATGAATGCTGCTCAAGTATGCCAAGCACCTCATCTATGTGCCTCAAATAATCCTTCCATGTTTTACTGAAAATCAAGATGTCATCAAAGAAAACCAACACAAATTTCCTTAGTTGCAAAATAAATATCTGATTCATGCAAAGCTAAAATGTGGCTGGTGCATTGGTCAACCCAAATGGCATGACCAAGAACTCATAATGCCCATAGTGACACCTGAAGGTTGTTTTGTGCACATCCTCATCTCTAATCATTATTGATGATACCTTGATTGCAAGTCAATCTTGGAGAAGTACATCGCATCGTGAAGCTCATCTATCAACTCATCGATCTTGGGTATGAGGTAGCAATTCTTGATTGTCTTTTTGTTGAGGGCTCTATAATCGATACACATCCTCATAGTACCATCTTTCTTCTTGACCAACACAACAAAAGAGGCAAATTGGCTAGAGCTCGGTTGGATGTGTCCCATGTCCAACAACTCCTTAATTTCCTTCTCAATCTCCTCCTTGTACCGCCTAGGATGATAGTAAGGTGTAGTAATGACTGGTTTTGCTTTCTCCTCTAACTCAATAACATGCTAGAAACCCCTATCTAGTGGTAAACCTAGAGGAATTTCGCGAAACACCTTGCAACATTTGTTCAGGATAGACTGGATGTCAACATGATAAGACCTCCCATCCTTGGATGGACCTGTATTTCTAGTCAAACACTCTGCTGCCCAAACCACTTGATCTCTACGAAAATCACTCTCTATCCTCTTAGCTGGAACCATCATAGGATGCCCATTGGAAAAGCCACGAAGAACTACCTCCTTCCCATCAGATTTGAACTTCAACTCGAGGATCTGATAATTTTGTGTGTACTCACCAAGTGAGTGCAACCATTGTACCCCCAATACCACTTCTGTTTCACCAATGACTATCACATAGAAGTCATCTTACATCATATATCCTCCTAAAGTCAATTCAACTCCAACTATTACCATTGTAGCCTCAATACCACTTCTATTTCACCAATGCCAATTGCATAGAAGTCATCTCACCTCTTGTGTCCTCCTAGAGTCAACTCCAACTGTTGAATCCTTCAATTGCATGGGATGGTATACTCGTTCGTTACTGTGACATTAAACCCCTCAAAGTCTTATGTCCTTATCCCCATCTTAGCCACTAGTCCCTCATCAATGAAATTGTGGATGGCTCCACTATCTATCAAAATTGTCACCCTTTTGTCCTTGTAGGACTCTTCTAATACGAAGAGAATGATATGTAGGTGCTCCTGAAAGTGCTACAAGTGTGCCACCGAAATGCTCTTCTTCTACCTTCTCTTCATGCTCAATCTCATTTGCAAAATCCTTATCAAAAGCTACCTCTATAAAGTGGATTTGTCCTTTTCCCGAACACCTCTGATTTGGTACCTAAGGCTCTCTACAAGTGAAACTCTAATAACATGTCCAAAGCCATCAAATGTAGGGAGTGTCAATTTACTTACTTTGTGTTGAAGATCTCTATTAAATTGCTGCATAGGTTGTTGTTGACGTGGTTTTTGAGACCGCACCAACACAGAATAAAGTCTCCCCAACGGATGCCCTATCCTCTCTTGAACAAAGTATTCAGCATGCTAAGATTGCGAGTAAGATCATGCTTTCAACTCCAAGGTTCCTTAAGTGCGAATAGGCTCAGTTTGGCTCGATGTGATATTGCTGGTATTTTCAAGGGGACTTACACAATTGTTCGGCAGTTGACAGCAGACAGCAGACAAAGGGCTTTCGTGTAGTTCAAATGATTTGGCGGTGAGCACGGGCTAATCGGAAATGAACTGAATTCTGGTGTAGGGCCTAAGAAGTTTAGGTGTGCTACCTGCAGGCAGGGATATGTGGAGCTTCGTTTCAATAGATCTCAACCGGATTTCACCTAGCCTCCGTCGGACGCAGTAAAATCGGTGCAATCTTCAAGGGAAAGCAAAGATGTTCAAGTTATAATTTAACATACATACACCATCGAGCGATATAAGTATGTAAACCACAACCGAAGTTAAACACAAAATAATCTCCAGTCGACCACGCAAGGCGAACTTATCATCAACAAGCCGCTAGTGGTATGGAATAAAGCGAAGCTATCTCAATAAAACACCACACACCAAAATAAGCTACTTGCATGAATTTAAGCTACTTGGATACGAAAGGAAGAAGAAACCTTGCTAGCATTTCATGACAAGACGAATTCCATCATCAATGAAAAGATCTATTATCATAAAATGTGTTACACAACAATCTCCTCAAAAGTTTTCAAAGGGAAAACTTTCTCTCTTCTCCAAATTATGCAAAAGTGCTCTACAATGCTACACTACTAACTCTAATACTCTCTCAATGTCTACTACTCCAATGTCTAATCTAATTCTAATCTTCTAATGAGGGGGACTCCCCCTTTATATAGCTAGCCAAGTCCCAAAAGACGGCTAGGGTTACAATCAATAGAGTGGCCAGAATCGTGCCACCTCAGCCCTAAACAAGATTGCCCTAAAAACCGCCACAAAGGAGAGTGGGGTAATAAATGCGCCATAATGTCCACCATCATCCTTCTAGAAGATTCCATTTGTAGACGCGTTCACATTATTCTTGATATTCTTTCTTGGCGTTGTTCTTTGACTTCTTCCACTTGAGGGTCATCATCTTCGTTACTTGAGTTATACTAAGTCTTAACACTTAGCCATTTTCTTGTAAATTTTCCTCCTTCGAGATTGAAACTCGTAACTTTATCCTCCTTCGAAGGTTGTGATATCATCGTGCTTCACCACTTCCAGACATCACACTAAGTCATCATCGTTTGGCCTCGACGTTCCTCCTGCAAAACAAGCAAGGAGAAGGGTATCAGATCATTTCATAATATAAATTCAACTTACTCACCTGACTTTCACACCTTGATCTCCAAGCGTTCATCGCCCACTTCGTGTTCAAATTCTTCATGCCTTAGCCAATTTCATCCATCCTCTTCAAGGGCGTGTCATCTTCAACTGCATCTTCAAGAAATTCATTTCACCTGCTGGAGCTCTGATAACCTCGATTTTATTCATTTCTGGCTCAAGAAAACTATCTTCATGAAGGATTTAAGCAAATTCATCTAGGCAGTTCCTTTCAAATCCATCGTATGGAGAATTTCACCTTGAAAACACATTTTCTTCATTTTTGCCTTAGAAAATTTTCAAATTTCCCTTAGGAAATACATCAACCTGGTGCCCATTTAAAATCTTCATCTCGGAATCCCCGACAAGCTGTGGAAGACCTTAAAATCAACTCCTCATCGGCAATCTTCGATACCCAGAAGAAAATTTTCTCCAGAACGCATCGAATTCATGGGTGCCCAACGAACGGGTTCATTTAATTTTCTTGGATTTTGAACCTTTAGAAAATATTCTTCCATCAAATTTATTTCATTTCTTCACCTTGGAGCGTATTTCTTTACTCTGACTTGAAAACTTTTATCAATCCTGTGGAGCTGGCATCTTCTGACTTCACCTCAAGCGACTCATCTGTGCTTCAAGAAAAATCTTATCTCTTCAGAGTCTATGCGCATTTTCTAGAGGAAGAAAATATTTTGTGCCTTGGAAATTTTTTTTAAATCATCTCTTTGGAAAATTTTGCCTTAAAAATTTTATATCCAGCTCGATCCACTTTGCATGTGAAAATACCAACTTCACTTAAGAAAATTTTTATGAAGGCGCCCGACACATTTTATTCTTCTAGCCACCGTTTTGTATTTCACTTCCACACTTGAAAAATATTTTTGGAGCTCCAATGCCTTAGAGGAAATTTTATCACTTTGCAACTTCAACGCCTTAGCAATATTTGCCAACAACTTGTATTTCACCACGCCTAGCATATTAAACCTCTCCTCTTAGGAAATTCTCCAACACTTTTCAACTTTAGGCGCCTAGCATTTTATCTTCACACTTCACACGCCTTAAAACTTTTCCAACATCCACCACCTTGAGCGCATTTAGCATTTGACGGAGGAAAATTTAAAAAATAACGCCCAATTTTCATCACCTTTCACCACGCCTCGCAAAAATCCTCAAACACTCTCCACTTTAGGCGCATTTTGTGGATGAAGGAGGGTAACGCCTAGTGTTTATCAAGCATTGACCACGCCTTGAGGCATTTTCAACCACATTTCACCTTACTTACCACCACCACTTACTTTTTACACCTCAACATGGGCGCATTTGATGCCTATAGGAGGATGAAAATTCGCTGACTTGTTGACTTCTTAGCTGCATGGGCGCATTTTGTATGATGTAGTGGATGAAGATTCCAACGCCACCTTGACTTCCTCATTTTTGTCTTTACTTGCCATGCTTTGGGCGCATTTCCACCTAGGAGGAGGATGGCACTCATACTTAGAATATTTTTCATGCTTGAACATCTTGAGTTGGGCGCATTTGCTACTTGATGAAGGATAAAAACTTTTGACTGCTTTGACCTCTTTGCCTTTTTGGGCGCATTTCAGCCTAGCTGGTGGATGGGCGCATTTTGGGGGGTGAGAAGGATATTTTCATGCCTTAGACAATTTTGCCATCAACTCTCTCAACTTGGGCGCATTTTGCTGGGTAAAGTGGATGAAGTTTGTTGACTTCTTTGACCCTTCTCACTTTGGGCGCATTTCACCCCTGGAGGAGGACGAGTTTGCCTTAGAATTTTTATTCTTGATATCTCTTGTAGCTGGGCGGATTTCACATGTGTTGGAGGATGAACGTAAACACTTAGAAAATTTTAAAACTTTCTCCTGAGTTCCCTTGGGCGCATTTTGCCCTGTGTGAAGGATGAACTCATACTTAAAATTTTTTATGCCTCCTTACTAGCTGGGCGCATTTTGCCATAGCAACTGGATGAAACTTCAGACTTAGACAAATTTCTTCGTTTTTCGCCAGCTTCTCATACCCTGCTATTTATAGTAAACCTTCTCATTTTTGCACTTCTGAAGATTGGATCAACTTGAAATTTTGAACGTAGCATCCTCATAGCTCTATTGTCCTGTCGACACTGCCATTTTTAGCTGACCTGCTATTTTTAGCCTGTTTTTGAAGGTGGTTTACTATAAATAGTAACCTCATGTTTCTGATAGCTTCATTGCTCCGATTGACCTGAAATTTGAATGAGGTGCTCCTCACCACGTGACCTGTCTGCCGAACTGACGCATGGATCTGGTTACTATTTTTAGCATGTTCCAAATTGACTTACTATAAATAGTAAGTGCTCGTTCGACTTGAAATTTCACCAGTGAGATAGCCTGAAGAACGGTGATCGCGGTGGTTTACACTAGTTTTATTTTGACTTTTGATGCCTATTTTTAGGCTCCGAAGCTGGAAACCCTAATTTGCACTGCATGCGTATCAAAGATCTCCGTTCGCCTTCGTTTCTGCGGTATTGCGATCTGCTCGTGAATCTGAACTGCTGGGAGGCAGCTGCCGGGACACACCTGCTAAAAATAGCAAGTTCCTTACTGAGTGGGAATCTCCGTTTGCATGTCACACCATCGCGAAGCTCTTGAAAACCATCAGGAATCACCCGACATGCAAAGAAACTTCGACATGCAAACCCTAAAATAGCCTCGGAAGGCTGAATCCTGAAAGTGGTCATCCGTCTTGCATGTTATATCATCGAAGATCTCGAGAAACCCAGAAGGAATATGGAGACATGCAAAGAAGAACTCTGCATCTGGACCCTGAAATTCGTGTCGGAAGCCAGACTGCTAAAAATAGTAAGTCATCGGTTTTCGCTCAAATTTGGCATGCAAGCAGTCTGATATGCTCTGAATGCCGTGTGACTGTCGGAATCTTAAAAATGCTGACAAACTGCATGTAATTTCACACTTACTAAAAATAGTAAGTATCTCCGAATCTGATGAAAATTTGCTGAGAGCTGCTGGAAGCACACTGACAACAATGTTAAGCTTGGTTTTCAATTTATTCACTTTACTCAACCCTGAACTGACCAAAAGACCAAAACCCTAATTCCAGACCTGGCCAAATTTCATGTTAAAGCTCACAGACGAGAACGTCCCCGAAAAGACAGACAGAACGAGAGAGAGACAACAGCAAAAACAAACCAACACCAAACCAAAAGCAAAGCCAAAATTAGGGGGTCCCCATTTGCAATGGGGCGATGTGTGAAAAACATCACAACAGTTGTTTCCTGTCACTCTTTGATCTGCTTCTTGATCTAGCATTATTGTACTGTTCAAATGAAATATCCCTTCTAGCATCTAGATCAAGTCCCATATACTCATCTACAATGGCAGTGAAATCATTTGCAGCCTGATTTTTCTCTTCTCCCTGTGCTGTTTCCACTAATGTTGATAAATGAAATTTCCGCAGCAAAAGCAATAGAATTGTTTCTGTGATGCCCACCAGTACAAAAAACAGCTATAGCTCTTAGATGAATTATTCCCAGTTTTGAAGACTAACAATCTCAATGTAATAATCACTCAAACTCTGTACCCTTACTTGAACTATGAGAATTCAATGTACAAAACCTATCCATCCATTGGAATGAACCAAATTAAATTTAAAATTCTGGAAATTGTCTAAAATATCCATAACTTGGGAAAGAAGAAACTCTTGTTTTTGGTAAGGTAAGCAGCATTTACAGGGTGCTGTACCCTTCACAAGGAGCCACAAGGGCCAATAGAGTCCAAATCAAAAAGCAACAAAACAAAACACTAAACCAAAACAGATGCAGATAAACAGCAGACGGTCCAACAGCAGACCAGCAGCAGACTAGCAGGTGTTCTCCCAGTTCTTCGACAGAAACTCTTGTTGATAAATGAAAGCAATAGAATTGTGCTGTGATGCCGCCAGTACAAAAAATAGCTATAGCTCTTAGTTGAATACAAATCGATCTCAATGTAATAAGAACTAGTCCAGTTAGATCACACAAATTTTTATAAAGGAAAAAATGGAAAGCTGTAGTCTGTTGTATGAGCCGTGTGACATCATGATTTGCAGTCATTTGCAGTCGTGTTGAAAACAAGGGTACACATTGAACAGCTTCTGAATGCAGGAATTTTCTCATTTTTCCTTTCTCAGGTAGGTTTGTAAGTCACATGGAGGACAATTGCAAATTTTTGCAGGTACCTTTTCTGTTTTCCCTGCTGAGACTGAGTATGTGAACTACGCTATTTATTGAACTTCAAAATTTACTCCTTTGAAAGCTTAGAAGTTTGTGAACTTTGAAATTTATGTATATAAAGAAATTTAAGAATTTTTTAAAGTTGCCAGGTTGAAATTTTTTTGGTCTGCCAAGTCTGAGTTGAGTGCAAGTATGTGAACTATGGCTTAACTAGTTCTATTTTCTTAAAGTAAAATAATCTATATGGGCTTTGCATAACTTCATTTGTTTTATTCTCCCAAAGTAGTCTTGAGCACTTTTATAGTTTTATTCTCATCCTATTTGACTGAATAAATATATGCTAGCTGAACACAGCTTTGATACTACTGAAATGAATCAAATTTAAAACTGAAATTTCGGGAGATTGTCTGGAAAATCTGGAATACAAAATTTCAAATTAAAACTTGTTCATTGATAATTTAAATGAAATAAAAAACTATTTAAACTTTGGTATAATCATAGTTTGCAAACTTGGCTACTTCTTGCCAAACTTGTGAGTAAATTTGCAGGCAGGGTAACTCCTCAATGAATTGCCAGCTGTGTTCTGCAAAATCTAGCAAGTTATTCAGCAAGTTTTGCCTGCAACTTGTGAGTTTTCTCTGTGGAATTGGCCACCAAAAAATCTGCAGACCCTTGATTTAGACCAACTTTTGTCTTCTTACGTCATTTTCATCTCCAGTGGTTAGGACTCAGTGGCATTATTTGATTGTTGAGCAATTGAAAGGATTTATCTACTGTTGATTAAAAGTGATAAATTTATGAAAATGGCATGTGCCATGAAGGCCTCTGTGCACTAGAAGGCCTTAATTTGGGTCTGGTGGCAGAGGCTCTGCCATTCGTTCCTCCTCTGTATTGCAACAGGAAATGTGCTGAGAGTGCTGCCCTTGGATCCTATGAGAGATGCTGCCCCTCGACTCCATTGGAGGCTGCACTAGTTTTAAAAAGAAAAACATAAAAATCAATTTGGGATGCACTGGATGGAAAAGCAGAGCTTTTTCCCTTTATGTAGCATGAAATAACAAAAAAATGTATTTTTGCTTCATTTTAGTCCTCCCGATTAAATACCAAGAAATTGAATTCCACTTATATTTTCAGTTTGCAAAGTCAATCCCGATCTTGAGTAATGCTACAATGATCAAAACAGATTTGTGTTCTCTAAATTCATTCTTTGTGCATCTCATGCATTTTTAAAGTTTATTTTGTATATTTATGTAAGTTTTCAATTTATGATTTGGAGTTTGGACACACTTCTAACTGTAGGATTTCTCCACCTTATCCTTGCTTCATCATTTTAGAACAATTTTTGTGCTTGACTTTGTAGTCTTATTTATGTTAACCTCTTAATGCAATTCATAACATTTGCAAGGCTGTGTTTGCTTTATTCTTCTTAGGCAATCTCCAGCCTTTGCATGGTTTTATTCACATTCTTTATTTTAGAGTAGACTCACTCTTAATTGTCATCTTATTTTAATAGAATAAAGTTAGTGCTTTTTTTCTTCAGCAACAGTTTTTGTGTCAGAAGTCCTTACAAAGATATGTATTAATCTTGTTATAACCATTTTTATTAAAAAAATGAATTTCTCGTCTTGAACAAATTACCCTTGTCGTTTGACATGGCAACACCACTGTCAACATTGTAATTGCTAGAGGGAGGAGGCGTCAGAAAAATGGCATTAAGTCATTTTATTAGATAGAGGGTGTTACTTTTATCCATGTGTGTGCATGTGCAATTCATCTACAATAATGCATCAGCTAACAATTAATTGTCTTTGGACTTGGATACCTCAAGTGAATGAGCATCATATTCTCCATGATTACATCTGTATTGGACATGTACATATCTTCTACTGTAATGAAGTGGTTGGCCTGCTACAAACAAAAAAATCATGGACCAAGTGCCACATCTCTTGTATGCAGGTTATTCTTATTATTTGATGCCGGACAACTTGAACAGCTTGATATGCAATTGGCCTTATTAATACCTACTGTCTCACTTGGGCATGCAACATTTTCTATTTAGTATTTAGTATTTACCCACTCTTATTGACTACATGGCTTATTATTTACAATTCCAAATATCTTCTAATATGAAAAAGTGGGTTGCTTGGAACAAATTAAAAATCATAGACCAAGTGCCATATTCATTGTATACAAGTTATTTTGATAATATGATGCTGGATAAATTCAACAGCTTGACACTCAAGTAGTCTAGTAAATAGATAGAATTTCTTGGGTCTATATATTTACTATTCAGTATTTATCGTATTCATCAAGAAACTCCAGTATAGGGATGAGGATTGCATCCCTGTCCCCGATCCTACATCTTCATGTGACTAAAATATATGTAATATAGCAGTGCCTTTATCCCTACATCTTCATGTGACCATAATTATATGTTATATAACAGAGCCTTTATTCATTTACTCACGTACACTGATTTAGATGGCATCTCTGTCCACTTTCTACCACCCACACCCTGATTTTTTCACATGACTATGGGATTTAGCCCTTCATTGAATGCATGCCTTATTATTTACAGTCTTTACCAATTTACAATTACTAATGCATTGAATAAGGATGTGTTTATCTAAAATATAACATGATAGGGTTTAAGGTTTTGTGGCTTTCTCTGTTACAAGATTGACGATTCTGTTTTTCTTTGGTATTCAGAGAAGGAAGGATGTACTGTGTTGGTTGTTCCCAGTTTGTCATAAGAGAGAGTGAGGCACATGCACCAGTTTTGGAAAATCCTGTGGACAGATCTCAAAGTCCTGGGGATGCAGCAACTTTAAATGAACCTGCTATTCAAAATGGGGACATGGGCAATGCACATAAAAAAATGACAGGCTCAACTCCTGTTCAACAAGCGGAGCTTTCTAATGTTTCTACATTCATTTCTAATGGAGTACCTCAAGCTGATGATGGATCCCAACCTAATGAAGGATCTGGCATAATGCAATCATTGTTCTCTAAAGTACATATGACTTAGGCTTCTCTAGAATTATTTGTCAAGGAGTTTTGGTTTCTACATCCAACAGTTCCCAATACATGTGTATATTGTGCAGGTAGACCTACCATCAAACATAGGTGCGGTGCTTTCACAAACATTGTGTACTCTGGTTCAGAAGATTGAGGTTTGTTCTTTGCTGAAGTATTTCTCACTTATTCTGCTGAATGGTATGCTTAATTGGCAAGCATGTCTGCTTTTGAAACTGATTTATCTTCTATATGATATCTTGAAATGAGATTCTTAAATTAGCTTTGTAGGTTTTCTAAGAACATGAAGTATTTTATTCAGTGTCCAAGTTTTTCCTTAGTAGAAACACTAACATAGTTCAGTTTTCTCATGTATTTGATTAATCACCTTAAGTCATAGACTGGGTACATATGTATTACAAAATGCTTGCTTCATGTAAAGTTGTCTGAATTTTAAGGACTATTTAGTTGGTTCAAGTTTGGTCATTCCAGTGTAATATTTTTGGTTCCATAGAAGTTTTTAAAATCAATTTCCATTTAATCTCTAGTGCTCTCTGGATTGTTGTAGTAATGAAATTTGTTATTTCTAGGAAAGAGGGTTAAACCCCGGTTAAACATCTAGCTTCATTAATGATAAGAGATCTCTTTCCTTGACAAATTATCAAGTCTTTGTGCTCTGAAATACCTTTATAAAATACAAAACTGTCCTTGTCATATGCAACACTTTGAATCTAACCAAAGGGAATCCTTCATATGGTCAAATCATTATACTCCTTTCAATTTAAGCCTTTTTCTTCACTAGCCCAAGTTTATAAGCCGGTTTGTTTCAGTAATTTGCCTTCACTCTCCATGGCTCTCAATTCTGGTGAATATGTTTGCTTGCCTGGTCTCTTGATGGCAGAACACATTTGGTATATTTTCAATTTTGTATTCATTTTACAAAATGTTCTATTACAGTTCTTTCCATGAATTTCTGCCTACAAGGTTTTCAGGCTAATTACATAAGCTTCATTGAGATGGATTGAATGCAGGCTTACAGTTTTGCTAATTAAATGAATTTGAATTCAAAGTTTTAACTGTTTATCAGTCTATAACTTCTAATGGTCCTGCATATTCTATAATGGCATTAAGCCTGTTCAGGGATCGTTTTTATATTGATGTCTGAGGCAAAAAAAATTATTGGCAGGAAACATCGAAGTTGCTTGCAGTCACTCACGATCCTCTGGTCATAAAACAGGTAATTGTCCTACTTCTTTTCTTGGTTTTCAATCTTTAGTTTGTTCTCTGTGATGAAAATGCCTGGTAAACGAAGATTAGTTCCTTATTTGACATACAATGGGTAAAGTTGATGGATTCGATCAAAAGAGAAGTTCTTGAGCTGCCTTAAATGTCCCAATTAGCATTCGTTTGTTTTTGATTGCTGAGAATTATTGATACGCGTCTACAACTTTACATGCACATATGCATGCAAATTTGTGGCTCATATGTGAAAGTGCATGGATGATAATTATTGAAATCAATTTACAGCTTTACATGCACATTTACTTGTGAATGTGTGACTCTTATGTGAAACCGTACATATAGGCATTGTGTTCTAGATTAACATAAGAAGGTGACTGGTACACACCTTTAGGTATCTAGTAAAAAGGCCCTTGGAAACAATATTGGTGGACCTGCTATATCCCTCTTCAATGCCAACAGGTCAGGCACATTAATTTTCTACAAATGTGTGATTTTGTTGGCTATTTCAATACCTATTTCTGCGTTTGGACAAATAGTGGAACACTTAAACTGGTCTGGACAAATAATGGAGCATGTAGAATTATTCATTATATGTCTTTATATCATCCCTTTAATGATGCTCACCTGAAGTGCATCAAAGAGCTGAGGCTGCCTTGTTGCGCAGTCATAAAACCACTAAATCCACTAACATATCACAAAAGAACTATCAAATCCCTCCAGCATCCTATCATTTAATAAAGATTGAACTTTAATAATGTAACCCTCCTTTACCAACACCGTTAATAGAAGCTTTGGCATAAAATAAAGCAAATTGATACTGAACAAACACAAATACAGGAAAATTCACACAATACAAATACAATAATGGAGCTCTTCCTATTTTTAATCTGCAAAATAAACATCATGGTGCAAATGGACAAGGAAGAAAACCTGAAATCCCCAGCCTACTTCTACAGCTGCTCTACAAACCCTACAAGACAATGTGAATGTGAAATGCAATATCTAAGCTAATGCTACAGCTAACCTCTATAAAGAGCTCTCATACGTATTTATAGCTTTTCCCATCTAGTTGCATGCATTCTCCACAACATGTCATTGCATTCAATTTTGTCTTTTAGTGATATCCATCCTGAAACTCATGTACTTGGAATATTTGCATAAAGTGCACGTAAATAATGAACGTGAAGTGCATAGCCCTACATGAATCAGTACATACTCTAACCCATGGACATACAATGAGATTATATACATAGTTTATTGCAAATAGAATCTAGTTTTGAGATCCATTCATTCCTTTGTGACTATGTTATAAATTGTGACACAATTTTCTTTGCATGGTTCTCTTGAACAAATGAAGTGTGCATTCTTGTGATTTCTATAGTGGGATTTTTGTTAGGTCCCTAATATTCTATCTAATGTTATGACCCTAATATCATATATCTGTAGACTATGATATACATTCCTAAGTATAATGAGTTGAGCACTTGTGGCATGCTTAACTTCAACATTAGTTTTAGTTAATACCTTAAATACTCTTTATTAGGATGAAGGGGTATGTCGCTACATGGTTAAGCCTATAAATAAAGGGAAGATGTTCCTCCCAAATCATCATTTCATCAATTATTCAATTCATATCATATTTTCTGATTATTGGAGGTAGCCCCCTCGAAGTGGTCTGCTATATTTCTGATTTTTTACAAATATTTCCAAGAAATATCATAACATGTGGTATCAAAGCTACAATTTGGGCCAACATTTTGTTTCCACCATAACTTCCAAACCAGTCCAAATTTGGGTTTGATTTTTTTGGGTTTTGATGTATGTATTAGATAAGCTCTGAAAACAAAAATCCGAACTTTGAAGGTAAGTTTTCTAACATTTATTGAGATTTTATTGTTTTTTATTAATTTTCTCTATAGGCCCCAGTAGTTTTGGATTTTTTTTTTAAATTTTAAATTTTTGGAAAGCTTATCAAAAATTAGGTAGGGTGTGTTCTTTGTAAATTACTATTAAAAATAAAATAAATTCTTTAATTTAGCTGTCAAAGTTCAGTCAAATTTTTATTATTTTGCTCTATAGACTGCAAGTTTTGTAATTAAAAAAAAAAGTTGTATTTTGGGAAACCTTATAAAAAATTAGGTAGGGTTTATTCTTTGTAATTTGTTGTTAGACATAAAATAATCTCCTTAATTTAGTGGTCAAGTTTTAGTCAAACCATAAATTTCAAATCCTGTCTTAGCATATGTTCTAAATTTTTATGGTTACAACTCGCACTAGATACTATCCTCCCTTAATTAATAAAGAGGAATCTATAGTTCAAAATAAAAACAAGCTTGAATCCATGTCATATTTAGGGCCAAAGGACTCTTTTATGAATGAGGAAACCGATGATCATCTTTATTGTCCGCCGCCAAAAATTGAGCGAATAATTCCATGAGATTGTGAAAAAGTGGTTCATTTCATTAAGAATAACTTATTTGACCCATTTACAACATCCTTAAATGAGGGATTATGTAGGTTTGAAAAAGTAATACTATCAAAATTAAGGGATTCAAAAAGCCACCAAGGTGGGTACAACCCTAATAGGCAAAACCAAGGAATAGGTCAATCTTTTCAAGGTTCAAAATTAAACCTACCCAAAATAGATATACGTAAGTTTGATGGTATAGATGTAACTTCATGGATAAGTCTTACGAAACAATATTTTAAACTCCATAATATATCTGATGACGCAATGGTTGACATAGCCTCACTACATTTAGAATCTGAACCTTATCAGTAGTACCAATGGATGATGGGTGAAAAATAAGGGAAATTGCTTTGTTGGAGAGAACTTACCAATGCCATAATAGCCCACTATGAGCAACCATGGAAGGTTAGCTATTTTACCCAACTTACAAATTAAAAACAAAGTGTCTGTAGCAGAATATAATGCTGAACACATGAGATTGACAATTTGAACTCAAGATGTGACACCTTATCAAAGGATATAACTCTACATCAATGGACTTAATGAACAAATTAAACACTATGTTGCCAATTTTGGTCTTGGTTTGGGTTCGGGTTTGCGGATCTAGTTCATGGATCCAACTAATATTTTTTGGGGTTGGGTTCGTTCGTACAAAAAACATGTAAAAATCATATATATATGTAGACTAGAAGTAGAGTTAAGATTAGAATACCACATAACATCATATAAAGACTTTATAAAAAACAAAACTACCATAAACTTGAATGTAATTTAAAACATGCATGATAAATATTCATCGTTCAAACTTCAAGTTCAATATTAAAATAATAATATCAAGTTCAACACTTTTAGTTAAAATCATCAAATGGATTTTCTAAATCATCAACATCATCATTGACATTAGATGATGTAGGAACATTAGATGAACCACCACAAGCCAGCGCCTGGAATGCCATGCACTAAAAGTGTGCTGGCTTTTAGAATCCTCAAATGCAATATGTTGGGAAGGGGAAGCATCCAAATCCGTATGCTCTGGCTCTATATCCCATAACTTTGTGTCCCCTTCCTTGTAGTCATGTTGTTTGTGCGAAAGGAGATGCAAGTTGGAATGCACGTATACTAAGTTCTCTACTCTTTTGGAGTGCAATCTATTGCGCTTTACTGAGTGGATGAAAGAATATGTGCTCCAATTCCTCTCAGAAGCAAATGAATTAGCAACCTATAGAGACAAAGTAAACAATTAAAGTTATACATTATATTTATTAAAACTTTAAGGACTAAAAAATAAAAATAAAATAAACTTACTTGTGATAAAATTTTGATTGCAAGGGGTTTCACGTGTTGGAAGAATTGGCCAGGGAAGTACTGCCAACTATGAGCATCCTTCTTAAACCTATCACGAAGAGCCTCAACACTTTGACCATTTGAGTGCACAAAATCAATGAACTAATTCGTGACTAAATCTTGCAACTCCGTTTTAGAGAAGAGTCTATGGAATGCTGCCTTGTAGCCTTCAGCCACTTCAAAATCTCTATATGGGGGAAGCCTTCCTTGCACAAAAAGAATCTCAACACTATAGTATTTTGGAGTCAATGCAAAGGAAAGATGTAATGGAGTGATCATTTTGTTCCATTTTTCTTCAACAATTGCATGCACTTGTTTGAAGCAAGTCTCTTCAGGGTCTTGCTCTTTCGCATTTATGATGGTCTTCATCTTCTCAATCATTGAGTCGATGCCATCATATATTTCTCCAATGCAAGGCTTGTCCATGTCAGTATAGTGAATCATGCTCAAAATGGGCTCAATGAAGCTAAGGAGATACTCCACACGATCCCATCATGAGTCATCTAATATCATTTGCTTAATTTTTGTTGCCCTACTTGTGTTTCTTTGCCGCCATATAGACCAATTTTGGCTAATCACCATGCTAGAAAGCGCCTCTCTAACTTTCACAAGTTGTCTCAAGATGATTGTGTAGGCAAAACAGGTCTTTGTAACCTATATATATATTTTAAAAAGGGGTAAAAATTTATTCAATCAAGAAGAAAGACATTACAAACAATACATGCCCCCGCACCGAGGACCACCAAGAAAAACTCCCAAAGCAAAGACCAGCCCCACCAGGAGCAAAAACCACATGCCCCAATCCAACCTAAGAACCTTGAATATCCTCCTGAAGCAGCAACTTCAACCTCTGGGAACAGTCCAAGGGAAGTCACTCCCGATCATCAATCTGCCAAGTACCCCTATGCTCAAAAGCCCATTTCGCCAAACAGTCTGCAACCTTGTTCCATTCCCTACGGATATGAACAAAGGAGACAGAGTCCAAAGAGGAACTAATCCGGTGAATCTGACAAACAATTGAATCCAACAGCTAATTCGCCCCATCCAAGGAACCCTCGTTCAACATGGTCACCAAAATCTGCAAATCAGACTCACAAATGATCTTACGCCATCCCAACTCACAGCCCTTTTCCAAAGCAAGAAGGATAGCCAAGTACATTTTGGTGGAACTCTCAAACTATAATTTTCCCGATAACATGAGAGTTTCTGATTGGTCTTTGTTTTGATTTTGGAGTATCTTTCAACTATATTGAATTGCATAACTTATCTATCATGAATTGCTTTTGTCAAGTCACCAGGGTGATATAGAATAGAATTTTTAATCATAGAGAAACTCCTGTATTTTTTGCACCATCTTGAGTTAGTGTCACAAATTAACATCTGATTTATCTTTCACTCCCTTGTGTTGCAGTTGGTTGAGATAATTGAACATTGCATTCAGGTGATACAACAAATAACAACTTTCTCTAGCAGGTAGAGTGATACTGTGGTACTCAAGTTTAATGGAGGTTGAATTAGAGGTTCTGGCTGAGGCTTACATCAGACAGGGTCTTGTGTTTTGTGGTGGCCTGTAATGAAAATATACAAATTCATTGCTATCATGCATGAGCTGATTGTCATTACTTAGAAGCCAAGGTGATTTTATTACCACTACTAACCTGAATGTATTGTTCTGTGGATCTTTTTCACTCTATTGACATTGTATCACTTGTGGAGGTTCCTGTGGGGTATTTATCTTATGTATTGATATTGGTTAATAAGGTTCTTTGTTACAATTTTTCCTCGTATGATTCATGGGACTTTCTAGTGAAACTTCGTGGCAGCAACTAAATTTGACTAATACAGCTAATTCCCGCTTTGAAGAAGTATTTGCCTGTTATAATGTGGTTATTTTGCCTGTAGTCATTGTGAGATTTTCTTTTGTAGAACTGCCCATTTCAACATCCCAAATGATGATTCAATAACAATGAATTGCTCCAAAAACTATAACACAAAAGTTAATATGCATTGAACTTAATCATCACTATCACTGTATTGCCTTTTATTAGTGGTTAAAACCTAAGCAACGTTAATGTCAAAATTTAATGGTGGGTAGGCAATCTTTTTCAGACCATGTTATTCTGAATTTCGAAAAGGATAATATCAATATGGCATGCATGATGCACCCATTAGTTGGTTAGATTCATTCTTTCAAAAGCTATTTGTCTTTACTGAAGGTATGCCATGGTTAGATCAATGTTGCGCTCAAGCCTAAGGTCCCATCATTTATACCATTGACGGTACCTTCGCATTTGGTTTAACAGGAATGATGTAATATCAATATTCATTTTTCACATGTAGACCAAAATATATTGATTTAAGAGTGCATGTATTTTTTATGCAATAAATCCTGTCTAATCAAGCACACCAGACATATGCAATCCTTTAGCTGGATTCATCTGGGCTTTATGTGAATTAATTCACTAAGCTCTTACCTTGTAATAGTAATTGTCAGTCTCATTCTCGATTCAAGGACTCGCTGAAGCAATTCTACACACTGTTAAGGCATTTTAGAAGGGGTGAAACCACATTGGAAGAGCAGAGGTTGGGATATTGCTTTGGCCACATACCTTCATTATCAATGCAAAGGCCCTTGGTTTGGGACATCTTTTCCTAGGGTTTGAGGAACCTTTAAATTTTACAAAACTAATTCGACTGTAACGTGTATTTTTCTGAATTTTAAGATCTGCATGCCATATAGAAAAGACAAGTAACAGTTAATGTCATTTTTATCCTATAACTTAAACCCTTTTCAAAGGTTATGGAATTTATAACTTCAATTTCTTGAATAAGCGAAATGGATTCCTATAATTATACAAACAAAGATGAGTCCAAGTTTTTTGCTTGCTTGGTTAGAAAGTCTATTGTTTTGGGTAGGACCTAAGGTCAAGCTTGCCAAAGACACAGCTTTGGTCCAGCCACACGGGGAAATTTTGGGATAAGTAATAAGAAAATAATTTTATTTTTACTAATAGATAATAAAATATATAATTCCTATTTAAAGAAATTGAATAGTATTCATTTAGGCACATGCTATTGTATCTTGTATTGAATTAAGTTGTTCAGAAGGCGCTTTATTTGTTTATTTTCTTTTAGTAGCAAATAATCTTAAAAGTAATATTAGAACTTTTTAGATGTATATAAAACAAAGGTTAAGGTGTTTATACATAATAAAGTGCTAGTTACAAAATTGTACTATAGAATAAAGATAACCCAAATATATCATTAAGTTATTAATTTGCTATTATAACTTTGATCAACCTATAACTCACTCTCAACACACCTTAACTTCTCACTAATTATAGATAGATAAATGTTAGATTAAATAGTCATACTAAGGGTAGTGACTACAACTAGAGGCTAAAACTAAGTATGATAATATGTTGTATATACACAACATCTTTGTCCCTTAAAATTTTTATTCCCAAAACTAATAATGATACAAAATAGTTAAAGACAAAATCAACAAATAATAAACTAGAGAGTTACACTTGTACACGAGTGTCATAGATGTTTACAAAATATAATCCCAACCAATACACCAAACAATTCAACTTAACAAAATTCATACATTACAATGAGAATTCTTTTATTTATATTTATATTTATTAATAATTCCATAGCCTCCTCAAATATTTCTTTGAGCACACTCTCAAATGTCAACCAACATCATAACTCCTCTATTCTCCATGCATGTTTTCCTTATTCTTTAATTACTTTTTATTGAAGGCCTTGGTAGATTTGCATGCTTAACCAAAAAACCTTCATTTTTCAACTTTGTATGTTCTATGGTCAATCCCTTTTAATTGACTTGGATTGGCCTATTTGAAGCACTTTTACCTCTTCTCCCATTGTACCATTTGGTTATAACACCAACTTTTATTCCTCATCTATCATTGAAAATTCTATTTATGGTACATTGTGTGCTCCTACCTACTTCTTTAAGCATGACACATGTAATACATTGTGTATTCTCACTTTGTCTAGGATATCAAGAGTATAGGCCACTTCCTCAACTTTTACTTGGATTTCTATGGATAGTATATACATGCTCACAACTTTTGTTTTTCTTTGTTAAATTCATTTACTTTTAGGTTGTCATACAAATGCAATGACGACTCCTTCAAAGCTTCACCTTATCCTACGTTGGTCTACCATCTTTGCTTCATCCCATTTGCACACATGGTCAAGTTGTCCTTCAATTGTTGTCCTATGTCATGCAAGAATCTTTCTCCCTTGACATACCTAGTTCATGGATGATGGGGATGTGTAGCCCATATAACTCCTTAAAAAGGGACATTTTTATAGTAGAGTGGTATGTGGTGTTGTACCAATACCCAACTAGACAACCATTTTTCCCATCTACTCTATCTATCCCTTGAATATGTATGTCCTCAAGTACCATTCCAAGCATTTATTGTTATGTCCATAGGGTTTACTCACATAATTTAAATACCAACCCAAATTGTCATTGTAAAACCCTAGCTTATGACCATAAGAACCACATATCTGGAAATACTAATAATTAATGATGGATGTACTAATAGATATGATGCCAAATTAGGGTTTGTAGTGTCAACTTTACATTTACTAGTAATCTATCCTCATATCATAATTAAAACTATACACATGAAGATTGGTTTTTACTTACAAATAGTTTGTTTGCCTCTTAGGAAGTACAAGGAATGCTTGAATATGAAATGAATGACTGTAGAATTTCAATGCCAATGTCACATTTGAGGACAAAGACCCAAGTTGTATACTAATATTTGCTTAAATCCTCTTCCTTTGCTCATGAAGTGCCCTGTGGGGTGAATTGTCCGATGCTAGGAAGATCTGAGTGATTAACATGCAATCTGTAGTTGGTGTCTTTTGTTGCAACTAGATTTGGAAATAGGCGATTTGGAGTTTATGGACAATGGTAGCGATTATGCTATTTTTTTTATGTATTCCTCCGAACATAAAAGGGTTATATATCTCCTTCCTTGTGAAGTTCCCTGAAACCTGGCAAGTGAAGGCAACAACTATCTGAACTTGATTATTGACCAACAATCTATATAATCTTCTTTATGGCACCTTCCAAATTGCTGCAATTTCCTCAAAATATGGATAAAGGAAAGACTCATGCACTAACACTTGATTATAATCTTGATGGGCTTGAGTGCCTAAACCCTAAAAAAAAAATGAAGTCAGTAATATTAGCTCAATCTACAAACCATGTTTGGATTTTCCTAGATAGAGGTAGGGTTTTCATCCTAACCTCAAATGTGCAATTGAGGGTTTTTGTCCTTGCACTAATAATTGCAATTGCAGAAATTGCAAAGGATTACCCATAATTTTCTCTCAAATTGAATTGTGTGAATTGAATTTTCACCTCATTAATACAAGATCACCAAAGAGAAACAAACCAAGTCGGCCTTCCTAAAATTTCTTCAATTTGGCACCCATAATTGAGAGCCTAGGTCGATCAAAAAATTCAAATGATTATTTATTCATTTATAATTGCCTCCCAAAAAATGAAATAGGTTGGCCACAATAAAAAGACTATTTTATTACTTATTAATTATTATTATAATTAGTGTTTAAAACATTGCTATAGCATAAATACATCTTCTTAAAGTGTTGGCGTGCAATGGACATGACATTTATCTTTGTTTGTTTGTTTGTTTGTTTGGGGATGGTATGTAGTACTCATTAAATATCACCCTACTAGTCAAAATTGTTCATGCAAAAAATTGGCATGGGAAGATACAATCCCAATCACAAATGATTTGTTTTAGGATCCCATGTACTTTGAGTACATGTTGGAAATAAATCCTAGCAACCTTAGGTCTATTGATCCTAGCATTTGTCATAAGAATGAAATGATCATACTTGGTCAACCAATGTACAAGTATTTCATCTTTGGGTGTTGCCACAATAATGGGTTACACTTTTTGGAACATCTTGATTTTTGCTGAAATCACATATTTTTAGAAAATATAATGATTTAAGCCTTAGAAGGTTCCATTTAAAGGATTTTAATTGAAGAGGGTTTGATCAAACCCCCTTGGATAGAACCCCACTAGTTTTAAACCATACCTATAATAGAGTCTCCTCTGCACCTATCAAAATGTTGATAAAAAAACCAATTTTGATTGACCTTTTGGGGGATCAAATGAATTCATTTAAAATTTATGTTTTGTAAGTATGTAGTCCTTATTATAAACTTCCAAAAAAGTATAATTTTAAATATATTTAATTTGATTATTATATTTATTTTTTATTTCTTGTGAATGTAGGTTTTTCATCAAAAAATAAGCTTTGTTGTGCACGTGTAAAAATAGTAGATTACCAAAAAAAAAAATTGAATTTCAATACATACAAAAAAATTGTGTTATACAGTAAACCTATGCCCAAATTATAATTAGTTTGACTTCAAAACTTAATTAAGAAAAAAATATTCAATAAAACACTATAAAACCAAATGAAGGAGCTAGATATCGTAGTTACAAATCTAAATTCGAAAAAATTAGAATTTTATCCTTAATAGAAAAAAATATTTATGTGTTATACAGTAAACATCATTATTTAAAAATGTCATTTACTATTAAAAAATAGTTATCGAAGGAGATGGAAAAAGAAATGCAATTTGATTCCAAAATTTAAAAAAAAAATATATTTAGAATCTACAGACAAAATGTCACAAATCACTAGTTTGCATCATCTTCAAATTTCTCATGGTTTAGCAGCTATAAGTGTCTGAAAGTGAAGATTTAGTTAAAAAAGTTCATTTCAATGTCAAGTTTGGCCAAAAAAGTGTAACCCACTATTGTGGGATCACCCCTTTATATTCAAATTTTGATAGGCTCAAGGTACACTCCAATTGATACAATTTCTCACTTTGATTTAGATTAACATTTGGTTGGCAAAGACATTTTGTTCATTGAAAAGTATCACATTTTACTTCAAATTTCAAAAAATCATTCATGTTTTACTAGAAGAAATTTAAAGTGATATTTTTGTAATGGAAACTTGTATAAGTACATTTCGACTAAAGTGGATCCATTTCCAAAATAGATGTGATGTAGAAGAGAATGTTGTCATTATGAAATTAACAAGCCTTTCCCTTCATTGTACAATTTATTTCCTTGGTTGGACCATTATTGGTTCACTTAAATAAACTTGAAGAATATCTTGTAGCCTAGTAGGTAGTAATCAACTAATCTCATTTAAATAATCTTGGAGATCTTGTAGCCATGAGATAAAGTAGGTTGGCTAATAGAGAAAGTACTCATTAAGATCCCTAACATTCAGATAAATGAGCATATTAGGTGAGGGATACAACTCAAGTGATAAACTTGAGCTAAAGAAAACCTAAGTAACAATAAACTTTGGTTAGCAACCATGGTTTGTCACATTAAAATCCATATTGAGTGCTAAGGTGGTTTGTCAATCTCAAACAAGTCGCGAGTTATGAACTAAAGATCATGGCTAAGTAAAATCTCATTCAAATTACTTTAGTAGTTAGCTTAGTTAAACAATTGGTAGAGGCGAATGAAAATTCCATCTTGGTTGAATCTTGGGACTCCATCTATTAACATGAGGTAGGAAACATACATGTATTTTATATGAAATTTAGTTAGGGATCTCAAAATTAAGGTATGTATTATCTCTAGTTTAGTTTCCATATTTGAAGGTCCAAGGTAACAATAACTAGACTCGATAGAGGTATCAACTAGGTTAAACCTTGTCATGGGATCTATGAATGCTACCAAGTTTAAAGAGTGGGGTATGAACTCAGTTCCATGTGAGATTTTGGATGTAAGGGTTCAATTAAATTCAATGTAAGATATGATATTTTAATTTTTAATTAAATTAAGATCCTTGGGGCCCACTTTGTCACATTATTCACTCCTTAGCATAAAAAAATAGGTGACTCCTCTTTGCATGATAGGGCATTTGTCACAAAATTCACATTCCATTTTTTGTAGACAATCTTAGAGTCATATGGTTACAAATAATTGATCTACTTTTGTCACTCCTCTACAAGTGCCTTGGGTTAACAAGTCTTGAAGTTGAGATGGTTTAATTCATAAGGTGGAAAAGTGAAAACCTAGGACTCCACCTTGTGATTTTAGAAGGGCTTACTTTACCACAATGGTGGTGGTGGGGGAGACTCTTACCATTAAATTCAATATGGCCTAGGATATGAGATTGACTTACAATCTAAAAGGTGAGCCAATCAATCCTAGGGTTTGAATTTAAGGACTTGGAAATGGATTTTGTATGAAATATAATGATATGACTAGCCAATGATGCAAATATCCTATTTTGATGCAAAAACAATAGATTTGGAAAGTCACAAACAAATTCAGAGTTCTATGCACTTGGTATATAAATCTAGAGTTGAATTTGAGGAACCAAGTCGTCTAGGGCGACTATGTCCTAGTAACTAAAACTGGAATTTGATTTCATAGTCCTTTGATGTCTAATATAAGCCTTCTTTCTTCTATTTCTCGCTGTCAGATCTTCATCAGGTGTTGATATAACTAAGTTTCCATATGTTGTCAAGTTGTAGGGTTTGAATGCAACAATGAATAAATGAGATTCAATCTTCCTCTAAACTTCTTTATACATGTAACCCACACATTTAAAGAGAGAGGAAGGGTTGTGCCATATAGGGGCTTGCCTTAGTCAAACCCTGTGTTGGTGTTTCCACCTCCACAATGGCAATGTCAATGAAAGAGAGTTTATCCTTTTGAGGGATAAAGGCTAAATGATAAACAAATGATAAATCAATAATTGATGTAACTCACCACTCATGTATGATTCCTTGAAAGATTGAAGTCATACAAATCTCCTCAAGGTTTGATTGCAAATTGTCTTGATATTGCTTAGAAGACCTACAAGGGTTAGCCCTCATGAACAAAATGACAACATGAACATGGACAAACTCACATAAAAATTGGCATGATGCTTCAATATTGAAATGCTGCAATAAATTTGCTCTTGACTGCTCTGGACTTGATAGGAATTGCTTGATAGTGCTCTTGAGTCTCGATAATTGCTAGTTAGTATCAAAATGGTGAAATGACTAGGTATTTATACACAATAATTCTAATTTCTAGAAATTAAATCCTGATGGCCTTATTTTGTAGGATGTAAGGTGTCAGGAGAAAAATAGTAAATGTTTGCTTTGGTTTTGCAAATGGGTTTTCTTGATAAATGTCCAAATGGGTGATAAAATGCTTAATTTAGGACATTAGATGTACAATTAGGTCCATGCACTTAGGAGGGAGCAAACCATAGTGTGAAATTGTCAAGGTTGAAAATTTATGATGCTACAATTAGCCTCCACTTTAGTGAGAGTATGAACTTATGCTCAAACTCAGACTAAAGTAGAAAATGTGTCAAGAGGGGTCTAATTGTCTAAATGTTGAAGAGATAAGATGGCAATGAATCTAGGGGGAGTGCACGAGCCCCTAGGATTCAAGATCCCATGAAAAACCAACATAAAGGGCAAGGGAACACACATGCATGTAATGCAATAAGACAACACAAAACATACATGACAAGAACACAATACACTACACAATGCACAACACAATACTAACATAAGACAACACAAGGTTAGTGCTAAAAGGATTTGAGTTAGTAAGGAAAAAAGACTTCAATTTTAAATTTGTCTCAAATACCAGATGCCATACTTCAAATGAATGTTAGACAAAGAATGCTCTCATGAGGACCAACAAGCAGCGTTGTACCAAGTCACTAATAAGTCACGTGGATCTACCAACTAGCAAGTTGCATTATGCTAGGTGTCCATGCAATATGATGGGTTCCACAAGGCTAGCAAGCTGTGTTATGCTAAGACACTCATGAAACACATGGCTCCATTGGCAAGCAAGTTGTGTTATGCTAGGTGGCCATGTTAAAAAGGGTTTTCAAGTTCATGAATCAACATCTTGCGTTATTCCGAATCCATGGACTATCTTGCCACATCTCACTTTAGGATGTGCCTAAAATTTAATGTCTAAGGGGAGAAACAAAACTAACGTAAGAAGGTGCATAAACTACAAGGGGACGAACAAGACTCACCTAAGGAGGCGCATAAAATTTTAACGTCCAAGGGGACAAAAAAAACTCACCTAAGGAGGCACATAAAATTTTAACATCTAAGGGGTAGACAAAACTCGCCTAAGAAGGTGCATAAACATCCAAGGGGATGAACAAAACTTGCCTAAGGAGGCACATAAAATTTTAATGTTCAAAGGGACGAACAAGACACAAAGCCACACTTTAGGGGGCATTATAAACAACACCACCACAAAGGGGAATCAAAGGGGCACTACTCAATACATGAAAGCTCATATTTTAGAGAGTTTCATATATGATGCCACCACTAAGAAGAAGACAAGTCATGGAACAAAAGGTCACACTTTAGGGAATACTAGCCATAGTATTACAACCAAAGGGAACATATGGTATGAAATGACACACTCTTAGGTGATATCAAGCCCAATACTGCCACAAAAGGAGACACTAACATAGATTGGGGAGACCACAGTTTTAACAAACAAGGTCACACTTTCTAGGAGATGTATGGAATCATCACTAAGAAGGGACCATTTCTTATGCAAACAATGTGCAAGGGACTATATGCCCCCCTCCTCCGCCCTTAAAATGTTAGTGTACTTACTACACTAATATTTTAAGGAGATACCAAGGGATCCCTTATGGAAAGGAATACACCTAATGAAGGGCTACCAAACCCTTTGCCCCCCGAAGTGTAAGGACAAAGGTGAGCCAAATGAATGATGACATGTTGCTCCTTGAAAAATGAAATATGATTGCATAAAACTTAATTTATACCCCCATGCATCGTAGTGAGTATTATATGATACTACAACTACCACATGGCAAGGAGCGAAGTGCATATACCTTAGTCTACTATTCAATCAATTTTATCATTGTAAAGATCGAATTCTTCCAATTTCTTTTTCAAAACACGACATTCATTAGTAATGTGTCCAAATTCTCTATGATACACATAATAGGATGTGTTTTTATTCTTCGTTTTAGTATCTTCATTCATGAATGTGTGGTAATGTAATAAATCTCAATTATAGAAGTGTAGCTAAAGTATGCTCAGTCTCAAACAAAGGATGTGGAATGAATAACAAACCTTTTATGATAGGACCATGAATCTTGTATGGTTTGGATGGTGGAGCAAATGTTTGATGTAAAGGTGGAGGACCTTGGTAACCCATTCCTTTTGTGTCTTTAGATGGTATTTGTTCCAAAAGAGAATGGATATCATGTTAATTATTTATATCACATCCTCGTTTTGTCAAGATCCTAAATCCCTGGTCATAACATTGTTCCAAGCTAACAAGTGTGTCAATAACTTTTCTTTTGTAGGATGGAGGATCACTAGGTGGTATGGGCTCATCATATTTGTTATCAATAGGTTTTTCCATGTACCTAGGTTGAGGTATGACTTGCGAATCACTTTCTCTATGTGATATGTAAAATATTTTAAGTGGTGGTATGGTGGGTGGTGCTAATTGTTGGTATGGGTGATTAGGCCATTTTGTTGACGGATAAAGGACCAAATTTTTCTCAAGGTTAGGCAAGACATTGTGTATGAATTCATTCACGATTTCCTCCTCTTTCCTCAAGATATATTCGTTAAGGAGATATACATTAAGAGATGAAGGAATATGAACTTCATTACCAGAATTAGACTCATTTCCAAACACTTAGCATGAATCATCAACCAAAGATTTCAAGGAAGTCAACATTTTACCAAAGCATTTGGCCATTATGATAATATTATGCTTGTAATGAGATTCAAATTGTTATATCACACTGAACCAAAAACCTGATAGTAGAATCGAACAAAGAACACAAAGATATAGGTATAACAAAAATCTGAAGCAAAATTAGCTAGACTAAGTCACCCAAGGCAACTATGTCTAGCACAATTTTCTGTAAATTTCAAAGTCTAAGTGCTTGTGATATTGTTTTGAGGTTACTGTTTTGTGGGTGTGTAGGTGTGAGTGAATATTTTTTCGAAATTTGATTGATTTATGATTTTGTAAAGCAAAATGCAAGTATGCAACAATTTTGAAAAATTTCAAGCAATAAAAGATAATTCCAGATGCAATTTCTAAAATTTAAAATGCAACAATTGATTGATCCTAATGTGAAAAATTTAAAAATGATGATTTTTATATCCTTGACACAAAATGATGCAATTTTTCACCTTTTGAACTATATGCAAGGTACTTAAATGGATGCGATGAAAACTTTTAGATTTGATTTCAGACCTAATGCAGATTATAAATACAACTTGAATGTAGATTTGACCTATAATGAGTGAAATTAACCCTATTGCAACCTACAATGTAATATGATATGCAGTTTTTTGGATTTTTTATGGTTTTTATGAAGCAAAAATGAATGCCTAAATGAACAATCCAAAAAAATGCAATACTAATCCTAGATCTAGGATGATATGCTTCAAATTTTAGAAGGTCTATAATGTTAATCATCAGGTTCACCAAAATGATAAGGTGGAAAAGTGAAACCCTAGGAATCCACCTTGTGATTTCTCAAGGGCTTACTTTTCCACAATGGTGTTGGTGGGGGAGTCTCTTATCATTCAATTCAAGATGGCCTAGGATATGAGATTGACTTACAACCTGAAAGGTGAGCCAACCAATTCTAGAGTTTGAATTTAAGGACTTGGAAATGAATTTTGTATGAAATGTAATGATATGACTAGCCAATGATGCAAATAACCTATTTGATGCAAAAACAACAGATTTGGAAAGTCACATACAAATTCAGAGTTTGGAAGTAGACAGAGTAGAGTTTTGTGCACGACATATAAATCTAGAGTTGAATTTGAGGGAACAAGTCACCTAGGGTGACTATGTCCTAGTAACTAAAATCAAAATTTGATTTCACAATCCTCTAATATTTGACTTGATCCTTCTTTCAACTGTGTCTCACTATCGAATCTTCGTCGAGTGCTGAGATAACTAAGTTTTTGTATGTTGTCAAGTTGTAGGGTTTGAATGCAACAATGAATAAATGAGCTTCAATCTTCCTCTAAACTTCTTCAGACCTGCAACTTGTACATTCAAAGAGAGAGGAAGGATTATGCCATATAGGGGTTTGCCTCAGTCAAACCTCGTGTTGGTGTTTCCAGCTCCATAATGGTAATGCCAATGTAAGAGAGCTTATCCTTTTGAGGGATAGAGGCTAAATTACAAACAAATGATGAATCAATAATGGATGTAACTCACCACTCATATCTGATTCCTTGAAGGACTAAGTCATACAAATCTCAAGGTTTAATCGCAAGTTGACTTGATATTGCTTAGAAGACCTACAAGGGTTAGTCCTCATAAACAAAATGACATGTACATGAACAAACTCACATAAAACTTGACATGATGCTTCAATATTGAAATACTACAATAAATTGACTCTTGATTGCTTTGGACTTGATAGTAATTGCTTGATAGTGCTCTTGATTTCCAATAATTGCTAGTTAGTTTTCAAATGGTGAAATGACTAGGTATGTATACATAATAATTCTACCTTCCGAAAATTAAATCTCGATAGCCAACATTTGACATTTAAAATTCAAATTATAAAATTCCAACTTCGACATATTAAATTTTGGAGGAAATATGTGGACCAAGTCGTCTAGGGCGACTTAGTCTTGGCCCTATTTTGTAGGATGTAAGGTATCTAAAGAAAAATATTAAATGTTTGCTTTGGTTTTGAAAATGGGTTTTCTTGATAAATGTCTAAATGGGCCATAAAATGCTTAATTTAGGACATTAGATGTACAATTAGGTCCATGCACTTAGGAGGGAGCAAAACATAGTGTGAAATTGTCAAGGTTGAAAATTTACGGTGCTACATTAATTAATAAAGAAATTGTTGTCTAACAAAATTTGATGCTACTTAGCCCATGGAGAATGGCCAACTTCTCCTTGATATATGCTGACATTTTCTTCTCTATCATTATACTTCTTTCTTTCAAACGGTATTAGATAACCATCTTGGGAGAGTGTTGCACTTAGACTAGATCTAGATGTATAACATTCAATGATGAAAGGCTTGGAAAATTTAAGAGATACTAAAATTGGAGAATTGATAATAGATTAATTGAGTTGATCAAAATAAATTTTGTGCCATGATAGACCAACTAAAGGAATCCCTTCTTGTGAGGTCCATTAAAGGATGAGTTATGGTAGAAAAATGTGTCACAAACCTCTAGTAAAACCCTACTAAACCTAAGAAACCAAAAAAATCCTCAAGTGACTTGGGCATGAATCAATCACATATTGCATTAGTTGGCTTGTTGTACACCCCATTGACATAAACTTGATATGACCTAGGTATTGTAAAGGTTATTAGCAAATAATCATTTAGAAGTTTTGACATACAATTTCTTTTTTAGATAAAAAGTCAAGTATACAATGCTTAATGCTTGACCTGGGATGCTAAAGATTATTGTAAACAAGGACTTCATTAAAACATACAAGAACAAATTTATGAAGAAATTTGTTGAATACCTTGCTCATGAATGCTTGAATTGTGGCATGGACATTGCAAAACAAAAAAGTTATAACATAGAATTTAAGGCAATTTGATGATTTGGAATTTTTCTTCTATTGGTCTTGTAGTTGGAATGGTATTTGCTAGTATCTTGATTTGATATCTTTGAAACATACTTGTCCAACCCTTTCTTTAGATTTGAAGGTCCAACCCCAACTACCTTTGATGTAACTCATCAATGAGATTGTTGATCTTACACACATCATTATTTTTACCAACATTTTTTTTGTGTTTTATAATCAATGTAAATATGATCTAACCTGTCCTTCTTCTTGGCTATGACCACTAGTGGTGCATAAGGGCTTTTATTAGTGCTAACGATCCTAGTGTCCAATAGCTCTTGTATAAACTTTTCAATCTTTGACTTCTAAAAGTGCCCATATTGATAAGGGTACACTTCCCTTGGTAGGATCAAGCTTAATAAAATGTTCTAACCCCTTGTTTAGTGATAAAAAAATTAGTAGTTCTTTGAACACTATCTTGTAAATTATTTCTATTTTTTTGGAGCTTGCTCATATGGATAAGAAGGATTTGAATCCAAAAAAGTACAAATGATTCATAAATTTGAAATACCTTTCTTTAGAATAGTATTCATTTGTCTTGAATCAACTATTTTGATCTACCTTAGGGGTAAGGATTTGATTATTTTCTCATGGTCCCCTTTTTTTGAATGTCATAAATAGATCTTGGTCATTGGAGGATTGGAGTCCCTAGTGAATATAACAACTAAATACTTATTACAACATCCATTACTCCAATAGTAACCACATTACATTTAACCTTGGGGGTATAATCAACCAATATAATCTCCACAATATGTACTATTCCTAGGCTAGGAATTCACTACTCTGATGGATTGGGACTTGGATGGGAAAACTCTTCAAAAGATCTAGATGAAAATCTAGCCTATGAACTTGTTCCTTATAAAAAATATTAAGTGTGTTACTAGGGTTAACCATGACAAAAAAATGAGTGTTTATTATGTGCGAAAAAAACTTGAAGGTGTCAAGGTGGTCCTCTCCTATCATTGCAAAATGGGATGATGTTGCTTCCCTTACTTCAATTATAGGTAGAGATCAAATTTTTGGTTCACAATTGAAATCATGTTGGTTAGGGGTATTGAATCATATGGATTTAGGAGTAGATAATCTTAGTCATAGATGAAAAAAACACTAAAAATTTAGGAAAAAAATGTATTAAAAAATGTGGGATGAATCTACACATTCAAAAATGGCCCAGGGAAAACTCGCACATGAAAAAATGGCCCATGTCAAACTCACACTTGTAATTTTGACCCTTGACTATTGAAAATAGAATATGACTGAGCAACTGACTCTTCCACTTCCGATTCCATTTAGAAGTCCTTAAATTTGACAACGGGGGTGCTCAAACAACAACTATAAATATTTTTCCTTCTCTTCTTGGCCTTCACCAATGGGTGTTGGCTTCCTAGAGGCCTCTTGTGGCTGGTAAGATTGAGCTCTTCCCTTATGCTAAAGGTTTTTTATTTGCTTCCTTTGCCTCTTCTGAGGACAAATCGGTTTTGGGTAAGTTGTGGGCTTGGGGGGAGAACCCTCTCTTTGTTAAGCCTTGGTCAACCTCATTTAAACCTCTTTTTGAACCACTAAATGTGTGTCCAGTGTGGGTTAGACTCCCAAACCTCCCTCTGTAGTTTTGAGAGGTTTCATGCTATGAGGCTATTGGAAACTCTGTTGGTCACTTCTTGAAAGTTGGCAATCCCACTTCTTACACACACTTTACTTTTTGTGTGAATTTTGGTGGATATTGACATCTCCAAGGCTCATCATTGGGGATACAGTTTTGATAGTTGGGGATAGGCCGTGGACTTAACATCTTGATTATGAGTGCCTCCCCTTCAAATATCATTGATGCTTCTTTATTGGAAACTTGCTTATAACCCACTCTCTCTTGCATCGCAAGGGCTCTGTTATGTGGTGGAAAGATGCTAACAAAGATCACCTAACTATTCATGTTCTTGATTCTTCATCGAATGACTCCTTTCAAAGAGTAGACAAGTCTTTTTTATTTTGGTGCTTCTCTCACATGTCCCTCAAACCCTATTGAGGAGCCTCCTGCCTTGACCTCATAGATCCATCTAGCCTTGGCTTCAGACCAACCCCAAACTACTCATGTGGTGGATTGTCTCCCTTCAACTCATCATTCTTTGGTTGTCTCCTCTCATGTTGATGCACTCTCGTTGGGGAATCCCCCCCTTCTTCCCCTTGTGCTGAGAAATTGGGTGCTAATGTCTCCTAGACTATTGTAAGAAGTAGGAAGAAAGGTCTTCCTAAATCACTTCCCCAAACTCATGTTTGAGCGTTGGGTAAAAGATCAACCTATTCTAGGCCTAGCATTGTATAAGGGGGACCCTGGGGGTCCCATCTCTTTGATTTGTTTGTTGTTGTTCCTTGTAGCTTGGCTGTTGTTATTCCTCACTTTTTGTGCGATCTTTCTTTGTTGTATTTGGCTACCTTGGGCCTTGTTTGCCTTAGCTTATGGCAACTTATTAAGGGTCATGACCCTAGTTTCTCACATTATTTATTCTTTGGTATTTTGTACAAGGTTATGGGCCCTTTCAAAAATTCCTTCCTACCTTAATCAAAACAACTATAAAGAGAGGTGGAGAGTATGGGTAAAATCATTCACAATGATTGAAAAAAGGTAAATTAAAATATTGTATCACCTTGAAGTATAGAGCTAAAGTAGAAAGGCTTGACAAAGGATGCATACTCATACTTTTCCATTTGAGAAAATACACTTGTAATTGTCCGTTTGAGCAATACACTATGGTAGACAAGCAATTGGCACAACCAACTAGATTTTTAATCCCTTATGAGGGCTTTCCCAAGATTTTTTTTTTTTATTACTTCATTTCTTTATGCATGGATGTCAAGTAGAACAATTTTCTTTATTTACTAGTTTCTAAACATTTTTAGAAGAAATTATAGATCAATTAGTAGTAGAACCAAATTATTTGAGGCTTGTAGGGAGATTTTGGTAACACATAGCATTTGTGAAAATCTTCTCAAGGTGTGCAAGTTGCAAAGAGACAACTATGAATAAATCTAGAAAGAAAAAGCTTGAATAACTCCAAGAAAGCCATGAGTTGATGATTTTTAGAAAGAAGCACACCATTTGAGGGATAATATTTAAGAGTTGTAAATGGAGAAAAAGGAACAATTTGATTTTTTTATTAGAATCCTTGAGCAAAGGCAACAAGAGTTGATAGTAAAATATGAATTAATAGGAAAGTTTGAAAAAGAGAGGCATCTAAAAATAAGTACGTGTCAACCTCACTCAAAGAAAAGAAAGCAAATGAGGTGTAAAAAGAAGGCACCAATGTTTTCCTTATTGGTTTTAAAATTAATAATTCTATTGGAAATTTTTGAAAGGCATACCAAGGGTATATGCACCAATTTGCTAAACAAGATGGAATTTGATGAAAGAGGTCTTGGTAAAGATGGTTAAGGAATCCTCCAACCCATCATAATAAAGGAAAGATGCATATTAAGGACTTGGATATGAGAGCATGGAAATTGATGAATGCTCTGAGGAGAGGTTTGCACCATGCACTAATAAAGAACAACCCATGGGAGGTAAAAAATATGATTTTATTATCTTTGTAAGGTCTCTAAATGATTGTATGTTGAAATAAAATTGCAAGCAAAAATTTGCACTAGAAGAAAAGGGAAAAGCATCTACATTCAAAGAAGAAAGAAGCAAAAAAATTGTACAATTGAGGACACTCCCATAAATGACATAATCGGGGAAAATTTTGCACCTATGGGGATGAACCTACAAATTTGGCAGTGGTCCTTGTCCAAACAAAACAACTTCATAGAAGGGATGAACATAAAAGGGAATTCTACAAGCAAAAAAGAAGAAATGGGGAGATTTCACTCCACCAACTTATCCACTAGCCAAGCTTAAGAAATATGTAAAAGAGAATGTGGGTAAACAAGGTAAAGAGTCCATTTTTTATTCCTATTGGAAGAGGAAATGGCATATTGCACAGGAATGTAGGTTTCTTGTTCTTTGTGATAGAAGTAACCATTATTCAAGATGATATGCAAAGCTAACACCACTAAGGATCATATGATCCCTAGCAAGCATGGAAAAATAAGGATCTACTCCAAAAAAAAGAGAAGAGAAAGGCCAAAACACACTCAAAGAAGATAATAAAAATAATGATTTTGAGTATGTGTAAATATAACAACTATTGCTCTCATTGTAATATTGAAGGATATTGGGATGACAAGTGTAAGAAGCTTCATCTAGAGCTTCACCCAAAGAATGGAAAAAGAAAGAGTGAGCAACCACCAAGAGAAGAGAAGCACACTAAAACACCAAGTTTAAAGAGAGAGCAACTCTCATTGATGCTACACCACTATTGAATGGTATGGGTATATCATTTGATACTTGGATATTTCATTTATTTGATCTATAAAGGAAATACGAGTGAGATGCTCTTCATGCATATGGCCATTTGGTTAACACTTTGAAATCTTCCTTGGGATCAAGTAGTTCAAATTATTAAGCCCACTTGTAGAAACAAGAGGATTTTATTACACTCATGATGGGTGAGTAGGATAAATAAAATGTATCAAATAATGGGCTAATTTCAGCCTTCACATTTCTTGCAAAATATTTCAAAGAAAAAATTCACATCCACTTGTTATCAAGAAGCAAGTAGGGATGAGTGCAAAGCTAGTTGCATGAGGTTTTGTATTCTCATAATGTGAGAAAAATAAACAACATGAACAACCTATAGGAAAATATTTTGTTTAGATGTAAACAAGTATGTGTTTGAAAAATTGTGGCAAAAATGCAATACCACTTGTATGGGCAAGGAAGGGGCATCCAATAACATAAAATGATGGATTTCATCAATGTAAAGTGCACCAAAACCTTGTCGTGATAGCATGTACAACGTTGTTGGATGAGAGGAAAACTTTAAATTGTAAGCCTTTTTGTACATAGATACAATATGAAGAACCACTTTGTAATATATTTTATAAAGCATTGTAAAATGCTCTCCAAATGCAAAGAGGATCAATTATGGCATGGTCCATGGAAATCATTATAAGAACAAATATATACAACATAGCGAAATGAAAAATAATCAACAAAGGAAAACATTGAAGCATATGACAATCACAATAGCATGGGGTTAGGTATCAAGAGAGGATTGGAAAAATTAACAAAATATATAAATCCTTGGGATTTGAAGGAGCATGAGCAACAATTTTAAGCATGATTATTTTTTTCATTGTAATGGTAATTGGCATCACTATTTATGTGTAGGGAGGAACCTTCATAATATTGTTCCTTACTTGTAGCAACCATTGTAGCACGCCTTGAACATCACAAGAGATTCTAGCTATTGGAGTTTCACCAAATGAAAGTTTTCTTTTTTTATCAAAAGGCTATAAGCCTATATAATATATTAATATATATATGAAATTTTAATTACAAAGATGTCAAATAACTTTGACATTGTATCTGATATGACTGGTACTTTCCCTTATTTCAAAATTTATTCCCCAACTAGCCATGGAAAAATTTATAATACATAGATAACCCACATACTTGGAACAAAAGATGGTTGCATGTCTACATTAATCTACTTTTTTCCTTTCTTCAGCCTATCACAAAAAATAAATATTACTTCCTATACATATAAGACTATATATGCATATAATCATATATACTGTGTCCAACCACAAAAAGGTCGATTAGTGATTTTCTCCCCCAACAATAGGGCATTGCACTGAGATTTCACCAACTTCTTCACAAGTAGCATCATTAGCAAGATTGGTTGACTATGAATGAACTGTGATGTTAATATCATGAACTTGTTGAGGAAACTTTGGTTGGTTTTCAGGCACACACTCAAGAGTCAAGAGTATGGATATTGCATGATGCTTTCTTTCAAAATGATATTTGGAAAGTGCTCTATACAAATGCCCAGGACAGTCCAGCTTGATTGACATCTTAATTGCTTCAAGAAGCTCTACATATTTATGCTTGTGAACCGGGTAGTGTCTTAGAAAGACTCCTCCTAAATATGCTTCACTATTCCATAGATCATATGCTTGGACACTTTGAAGAAAAACATTATTCTCAATAAAAACTTCATTAATTGTCTTTACTACAACGCTTAATACCATTTGATAATCATTCACCAAGTCAAGCAAATTGGAGATAAAGATTGATACCAGGTTTGAAGAAAAGATTATCCTCTGAGTCCGCTGGCAAATAATTTCCTCACCAATTATAGATTTTATACAACTGCAGAGAGATGGACAACTCACCTTGAACACTTGTTGCAACTGTTCCTTTTCTACGGTGTCAGAATATGGTAGCTCCCATGGTTGCACTTGAAATTTTTCCTTGTAGTTCCTTGAAAGATACTCCTTATCACCAGAAGAAAAGCCACTTAAAAACACAAAACACAAATATTGGGTTGAACACAATCCTTGCGCAACACCAGATGAAGGAATGAGGCTCGATATGTGTGTGAGAATGCAGTTGATATCAGCCACAGAATGCAACTAAATAAGGATGAACATTTTAGCAGCAACACAAATTAAAATGATATCTTTATGAGAACGCACACCTTAGAAGCCAAGAATGAGACTAAGTAAAGGAAAATATCTCTATAAATAGCATACAATCCCATAGAATTATTCCGCTCGATAAACCCAAGATTTGAGAGATTCGAGAACAAAAAACAACAGATCATCCCTTAGCATCAGAAAAAATACTTGAGTTGCGAATGCAAGACTGCAACAATCCTTTCATAATAAAATGTCCAGTATTGAACAATATTTCCTTGTTATGATTAGGTTCTTATCACCTTATTATGATTTTTAAATCTTCGTACCTTTTCCCTGCATAATAAAACACACATTAGCATTTGAAACGAGCATAATCCTTTGTGCGCCTGATGAAATATTTCCCATGCTCCAAATTTGCTGCTTAGTACCAAAAACACCTGAAGCTTATATACTAAAACCAATGCTAAGTACTTTGTTTTGATGAAGCACATGAAACCTGACAAGAATAGTTGTGCGAGCCTTACAAAGAATAAAACAAGCCACTACTTTTTGGATTCTGTACTATTGCCCATTTTTATCCCCACTACTATCTTATATCAAGCATTTTACCCAATTTAGTTAAACCCACTTGAACCAGATTACAAGTATGCTCTTGAACTAGATTACAAGTATGCTCGCTTAATATGATAAAGCTGGTACAACATATCCATCTCAAAGCATAATACCCGATCCAATGTAAGATTGAAAGCATCAACTATAATTATTTCACACATTTCCTGACGCCTGTGAATGATTATCTAAAAGAATGAGCTTGCATAGTTGTACTACACATGTAACCTTATGTGATAACTTGCTACGATCCCCTGCCTCAACATATCATGTATAATTATCCTGCCACTTAGATCCTTACTCCATCGTGGCATCCAACCCCATCAAGGCACCCAACCCTTTAATGCACACAATTTTTTTTTTGCATAAAATGCCTTGTAGACAAGAAAATGTAGCAAATGAGAAATTTTATACACACGGCATACCACCTTCGCTTAACAAAATTTCTTCCATTTTAGAACGAAGCCTCCCTAAACTAGCAATGTGCGTAAGAACTTCTTCTGCTTGATCACAACCTAAATTAGCAAGAAAATCTACCAAGGTGTTACCTTCCCTATAGATGCGAATTATTTGAAAATGTTCTATTTTATCCAGCAAAGCCCCTAAATATATTTCACAATGTAACCCAACTTCCAATTGACAATTTTTTGCTCTCTACATGCATTTAAAAGAATCAAGGAGTCACCTTCAATTTGAATCTTGAAGATCTTAAAACTAATTACTAACTTTAACCCTTATAGTAGAGCTTGCGCCTCTGCTGCATTATTAGATCCATTTTTCAACTTGAATGACTTATCACACAACACCATACCTTTATAATCTTTGATGACCACCCCTGCCCCAGATGAGCTTGGATTTCCTCGTGCTGCTCCATTGAAATTCAATTTAAACATACCAGTTGGAGGTGGATTCTAACTAATGTTTCTTTTGTTTATTTTTTGAACTGGCTGAAGCAAACTGCCTTTAAATGGAAAAGTAAGAAGTGTCCATGAACTCGTTGTCCTTGAATCCCAATCAGTAAATGAAAGTTGTTTAGTTGGTACAAACAAAAAACTCAAAAAAATGGGGGGAGAAATTTTCTATATCCTAAATGAGATTTTGTTGAACCGAAAAAATCTCCAAGATGGGAGTTGTGATTCATATTGGATCCATGAGTAGATAAGCTCTATCATAGATGAAAAGCACTTCAAAGAATCAATATAAAAATGTGGGGAAAAACCACATCTATAGAAATAACCCAAGTTAAATTTCACATGCAACTTTCATCCTTGATTATTAAAAATAGAATGTGAAATAAATAACTACCTCTTCTACTTCTGATTCCATTAAGGAGTTATTCAATTCAAAAATTGGGATATTCAAATAACAACAACATAAGGAGAGATAGACAGTATGGGTGAAATCATCCATAGTGATCTAAAGAGGATAATAAAAATATTGTATCATACACAAATAGATATTTGAAGTAGAAGTTCTTGATAAAGCATTTAATGCATTTGTACTTGTCCATTTGAAAAATATAGTCCCATAGAAGAGTGATTACCACTATTAATTGGGTTTCTAACCCCTCAAGAGGATTTTCCCAAGATAAAAGTCTCATGTCTATGTTGCATTTTTCATTTTGGTTCTTTATTTCTATATGAATAACACTTAAATTCCTCTATATTAATATTATCATTTATATGTCCAAGTAGAACAATCATTTTTTCCTTGACTCCCTAGTTTATAACTATTCTTGGTGTGCTCAAAGTATTTTCATTTTCAAGTTCAATTTCACTCTCTAAATGACATACATATTCAACCATGTATATTTTTGGGGGTTACATGCTTGATCTTTACTCTATCGTTTGTAATAGTTATATATAGGTTTGACACTTGAGTATTGTTGGTTATAATAGCTAGATGGCCATGGTATTTTGACAAAATATCTATCTTCTCCCCTTAAGTTTCCTATAAAAAAAAATTCTATTCATACCAAGACTCCTTTTCTTCTTATAGCATCAATGTGAAGTTCTTATTTCCTAGCCATATAACATCTTTAAGATTTATATTCTCAAACATTCTTACCATAATTTGGATTTTCAACTATAAGTTGGAGATATAGATATCAAGAAGCATATCCTTTGGAAGTTGGAATTTGAATCCAAAACTTGAAACCTTTATATATATTTCTCTACTATCACATCTTTGAAAAAAAAAAAATGATGGGCGTAGCATGACTCATTCTAATTTTGATCTACCCTTTGAGTTAAAGCCTTAACAAACTAGGTTTAAACCTCCCTCTAGGTTTTGAGAAATCCATCTATCTTCCCATGTGGGGGAATTCCAATCAAGATGTTGTAGAGCCACATTTTATTTATGTTGAACACCTGGAATACTGAGAGGGGGGTGGTGAATTAGTATTCCCCGAAATTCATTAACTTAAAAGTGCATTACAAAGCATCTCATTAAACTTTCAGAAATGGAAAGAACCAAGTGAATCATGCATCACAACAATCAACATAATAACACCAAATTTATGTGGAAAATGCTTGAAAGGGAAAAACCACGATGAAGATTAGCTCACAATATATCATAACTGGTTACAATAGATTATAGGAGGCTCATTGCTTGAAGGGATCACTGTCTAGAAAATAGGCTCATTGCCCGAGGAAGATCACTTCTTCTAGAACTATAAAAGATATACAAAGGGAAAAGATATACAAAGGGATGGCTCACTGCCATAAATTGAACTACTTACAATGCATTTACTATATGTTGGAGATACAGTTCTAGTTAGGCTCAAAATGCTAACTTTCAAACTTCATTCCTCACTATCACAAGATCACCACTATCACATTTCACACTTCACTACACACCTATCTTCATAACATCAATGAATTGACCTTCTATATATATGTGTATATTTCACAAACAATCATATAATCAATTAGGTCGACCTAATTAATGAAATGTGTGACACCATAACTTGTCGGCCCAAAACTCCATCATACATACTTTGTGAAAGTAATTGAAGAGTGTTATTCACCAAGATAGGTTGACATGACCTATAGATACTCCTATGATTCCACTCCATACACAATTTAGTCCCGCACGACCCCAAAACCCTTAGGTTGATACCACACAACAAAATTGGTGAAGCAACAACTAAATGAACCAACTATTCATCCACAACTTGACACACGGACCACCAAACCACTTGACACTTGTAGTGAACACACATATGACATCTTCAAACACTTCTTGAAATCCGCACAACACAATGATCATCTGCGATGGAATGTAGAGCATTCTAATATGAACTCTGCAACTGCAACTATGTCTCTTCTTAGTATGATACTCTGTCATTAATATCTTTTGTTGTGGGAGACATAAAACCCTGGAACTTTAGATATTGAATCCTTCAATACATATCATTATCACCTCAAAACTGCATGACAAGATATTGCAATGCAGAGTAATGTGGACAACAAAACAGTTCCTTTGTGACATCACTATCTTAGTCTGGGACTTAGCAAACTTCCCAAAAAACTTGGTATGCTTTAGACTATATACATTCTGATGAACCATCACTTATACAATGGGTTTTCATTAATGACAACACCATACATCATCATTCTCATGTTGCCTACAATCTCCCCCTTTTTCATTGATGACAATGTACACTTCTTTGCTTCACTCCCCCTAGTGGAACCCCTCAAATTTTTGTATTCCACTGGTAAGTATTGCATAATATGGTTGTCTTTTTGATCTAGGTGTGTCCTAAGGCTTAGGGTTTCGGTCTTACTTCCATTCTAGGTTTTATGTGTACCTCAAACCTTTTAAAAACCCTAGGTGTCAATCCTTTTTCCTACGTTCTACTTCATTATTGACCAGTATTCGCCCATTCTAGGTTTCCTAAGTTGCTACTTATGTCATTAAACCCATATAGTTACCAGCCCCTTGGACCTAGTATTCCTGTTTGTTACCCAATGAATCATTTTAATTCTATTTTATGTCAAGCAGGTCGTAAAGCTTTTAATATTTGCCATGTTCCTAAGTTCGGGTTTACTATTTCATCGTCGATCTAAAGTCTTGGCCATAAGTTTATGTCCTCATCTTTCGTTGACCTAGTCGACCCCCTTTTTAAGTTGCTAACATTGTGCACATGCAAATTAAAGCTTTTAATATGAGTTGTTGGATCTACATGACTACATCCTGAATGTTCCCCAATCCCTCGTTGTGTTGTAATATT
>VDFB02051933.1:0-49063 GCA_007258455.2 Sequoia sempervirens | reverse complement strand
TTGGTCCTTCCTAGATATATCCAAGATCCTAAGGCTTGGATACAAAAATATATGTAGTACATACTCATGTATTGAATAGAGTTCTCTTCCTAGTATGTATGTTTAAGAATTTTAGGAATAATGAATAAATATAACATAGTATAATGAATGATTGTTAATGATGGTTGTTTTAACTTACACGCCCCTTTTCACCCTCTATTCATTGTAAACTATGCATAACTTGAACATATTAAAAAAATTATAGCCCACATTGACATTTTATGCCACATAAATCCAACCATATGACAAAAGATAAGTGATCTAGCCTCTTGAATGAATGTAAGTAGAGAATTTTTTGCATACTTGCAGTTGGTACAAAATTTCATGGTTAAGTGGAAGCCTCCCATCAACAACAAGATCCAAATATCCATGTATCTCTCTCAATTGAGCCTCTAAACCCTTCAGAGCTATCAATTTTTCCACTAACCTTTTATGCATAAAAGTCAAATTTTAGAGTTATGTCACCACTAAAAACAAAAGAAACAAAGCTTTGAAACCAAATCCACACACAACACAATGTGGTATTCATACAAATCCATACAAAAAACTAAACTCAAAACATTGGAATGGAAACAACTTCAAATTATGATGCAGAGCATGGATTCACTTTACTCAACTGGAGGCACATTTCACAATAATGGGTTCTTCATCTAAAACATATGTACGAGGTTCAAATAGTAAAGAGATTGATGAAAGATAGAGGAATTAAAAAGATACTTGGATGTAGTTGGATTGAAGGCCGTAAGCTAGTACATGTTTTTTGTGTAGGAGACATCACATCCACAAACATGGCAAAGCTATGCAAATTAGGAGAAATTGGCTTGGAAAATGAAGGCATCATGGTATAAAGAATCATTTTTCTACCACCATAGTGAAAAGTTAGCACTTTCTTTCATCTTTGCATATTGGTTTGATGCTTCAAACAATGCATTTCTTATATTGAAAAGTACATTACCTTATTGAGCTTCTCTTTATTTCGAGAATAGTTTAATATTCTCTACTTAACAGGGCCAACCACGTGACGATGGAAGCTCATTTGGCCCCTCCCCCCCCCCTCACATCACTCTCAATTCACCATACCCGATCATATAACATTAATCATTCATTCATCCATTAATAACATATAACATTCATTCATTAACATATAACATTCATTCTTTCAATTTTTACATATTATCAAAAATATGGTTGTCAAAAATATCAGTTTTTAACATTCATTAACATATTATCAAAAATATGGTTGTCATAATATGATTACAATCACTGTTTTTTTGTTTCTTTTTTGCAGCTAAAAGAAGAAGAAGTGGAGTATCATTTTCTAAATCATTTATCCCCCTTGCAGTTGTTCTTCCCTCTGCTCATGATCTTAATGTATGCCTAGTCATGTACTCACAACGTGGAGGCCGCTGCAAGGGGGGGTCTGTTGTAATAACAAAGAAATGTTAAATTGATATGTTTTATTATTATTGTTACAAGTATTTCATTAATTAAAAGAACATTAGAGTGGTGCTCTTTACCTGATGGGGCCACATCATGTTCCTGATCTTGTCTTATAGCCTCATGCTCAACATGTTGAGCACCCTCTAAATCCTGATCTGGAGTTGAAACACAAAAGGTTACATTAATTAATACACCAATTGCAATTAAATATTTTTAAAAGAACATTAGAGTGGTCCTCTTTACCTGATGGGGCCACATCATTTTCCTAATCTTGTCTAGCCTGATCATGGTCAACATGTTGATCATGCTCTACATGCTCTAAAGTTGAAACACGAAAGGTTACATTAATTAATACACCAATTGAAATTAAAGATGTTTAATTGTATTAAACCATACTGCATTTTGTATAGCACATGAATACATCCAGTACCAAGATGCACACCATGACCTTCATCTGCAAGTTGTGCTCCACCCTCACTAGGTTGCATTCCAATTTTATGTGTAGTATTATCATTGCTTGCCTATTTAAAACAAATAGGCACATAATTACTTTATGGTGGAAATTAATATTGAATAGATTGCACAAGTATTCAATTTTAAATAAACTTCATTAAGTTTATTTACCTGCGTGTTGGATGCAGAGGAATCTTGTTTTTTCTTAGTCAAGAGTCTTAGGCATTTAGCCATGGCTCCATAGCCTTGCTAGAAGGAAATCTTCAGGTCCTCTTCTGTGGGCACTCTGTTGAATTCAGAGCCCTGCATTTTTGCATAATATCATGAATTTTGCTTCTATGGTGTGATAAAACCAAAATTGTTTGCAATTTATTATTTGGTTACAATATTTCATTTATTGATACTTACAATTTGTGCAGCTAATTTCATATAACCACTAAAGCCAAGTTTGTGCTACCCGTGTTTTTCTAGTCTTGCCTTTGTTGCCTTCGATGTGTTGGGCAGCCTATGAAAATTTTGAAATATGTTAGATTATGTAAAAAGAAAGAGCAATCAGTATATAACAACACTTTTGATAGTATCACATACCTTCCTTGGCCCAGTGGTGTCTTTCCTTTGTTTCTTTTTCATCCTTCTCCTTTCCATCTGACACCAGGTCCTTCCACTCCCTCTCTGGAATCATGGGGGGATGCTCGTACTTTTTGTTCTTCTCTAAATGTGACCTATATTGGTCCCTCACATACTTTAGATAAGTACCAACTTTCTTAAGGACCTTGGTTTGGTTGAATGTTTTATTACCAATCAACACAACTAAACAGTTAATGAGCTCATCTTTCAAATCTTGATTTTGGGCATTCCACCGTGTACGTATGGTGGCCCCAAAGATCTCCAATGTAATATCATTTAGATGTTTATAAAAAACATCATTTCTTGCAAAATAATCATGGGATCATTAGTCTAAAAAGAGTGATCAATAATTAAATTTCAATTGGATTATATATAATAATAATTAAAACATTTTAAAGTACCTGGGAACTTCTTTATATTTATGGGAACGAAATCTTTAGTCACCACAAATGTGATCAGCAATTTTCCCATACTAGTAATACAGGAAGATCCAGGAAATGTTGCTAAAACATCACTAGTACTAGTGGCCTCTACATCCCCAAGTACATGTCCTGATGCATGTTTTGGCATGTGTTTGTTGCCAGAGGGTGCACTACCCGATGTCTGCATGCTATGTGTTTTCAACATTTCAGTTGACAATATAGGTACAAATGATGGGGTCAGATGATGTGATGTATACACGGGAAGATCAAGATCGACACTTGTACGAACCCCTACTCCTCAGGCAACACCTGCAGGACCCTGATCATGGCTAGTAGCATCATGAGGATGCAAAAAATCCTATAAAAACAACACATATTTTAGTTCATGACATAAAAGAGTAAAAAATATAAAACCATGAATGAACTTATGTTATAATTAAAGATCTCATTACAACTTACTTGCAAGTTTTGTGCTCTCTCAGTCAATATTTTAACCCTTTCTCTTATCTCATCTGTTTGAGGCACTATGAATAACAACTAAAGGATTTCTTCATTGCATTTTTTTTGGGTCTTCCTTATCATATCCAGAGGGTTTTTGGAATATGTGATGTCATCATCACATAATAGTGACTACACCTCCCTATGAATGCTCTCCTCTACTGTTGGTGCCTTTCCCTGATCAGCTGACTGTGACAAGAATATTAAAAACATTATCGAAATTAACCCAATAAACTTATGAAAAAAACATAATAATAAAACATTTTTCTCGTATCTAATTTGTACAATTACAATGAGGTAAACCTATCAGGTAGAAGTACTTGAAGATGCATCGTGATTTGTGCTCTGGGTTGGAGCCTTCCCCGTACGATCAATGTCCCATTGTGACAAAAATTAAATATAAAAAAACATTATCGAAATGAAACCAATAGACTTACAAAAAAAAACATAATAATAAAATGGTATATTGGAGTCATTAATTGGAGGTTGGGTAAAATGGTATATAGTACGTACCACCCCCATAGTAATTGTGTTTGTATCTATGTGATTCAAATTGTAATCGATTAGCAACTCTTCCCTTGCCGTTATTGATTTTATCGCACATACGAATACAAGGTTTCCCTTGTGCGCCTCGAATATGTAATTGGGTTGCTTATTTGTTGACCCAAGTTGTGTACTTTTTATAAATCCTACAATATTCCTTGATGCTTTTGGCCTTCCGTCAATGTACATAGCCACTCCTTTATTTTGATTCTTATCTTTTAGCTATATATAATTTGCTGACAATACATACCTATGCATACTTCATGTATATCGAACCAGCTGCATCCAATCTTTGTAATTGTAATAGGGTCTGACATACTCCATCAATTTAGTAACTTTTTCATAACATACCTTTATGTCGTCCATGCAAAATAGGCCCAAACCATGTAATGATGATGGTGCTATGTGATATATCCTCGCGTTGACACAAAAATTAGTGTTTATTGGAGGAAGTTCCTTGGGTACCCATTGTTTCTATAGATGTTTGTACCTCAAGGGAACCTCGATGTCACCTATGCTCTCATCATCATAAGAACATGACCCCTCTTCAGCAAGAAAAAATTCCATGCATTTATGGAATTTTCTTATAATCTTTTGACCTCTAGTTGATCTCCCTCTTTTAGACCTACTACATGTCTTTCTTTCCTCTTCTCTTCCTGAATTTCCCTCGCTCAAGGAAGACAGATCTGACAAATACCTATTTGGTAGTACCTGCACTCATAAGGATGTTGGATGAAGTTCTTTCATGGTGATGTGATCCCAAGGTGACATTATGATTAATCTATCATTTCATCGCTAGAATTTGATAGGTTATAAGGTAATCAAGTCTTGATAGTATGCAAGTTATTGTTACTACCGTCCAAATGTTTCCATCACAAATCAAATCAATGTATGAAGGAGACTGTCCCTTTCAATTAATGACTTTAAAATGTCATTATTTTACAAGCTAACACAAACATGGAGTTTGGGAGATGTAGTTCATAGTAGTTGAGGCTACGGAAGCCTAAAAAACCTAGACTCAATGATGAATTTTCCTACATGAACAATGTATGGCAATTGTCCAGGGATTTTTGCATGACAATTGAGGGGAAAAGGTAATGAATGATAGTCATTATTAGTCTCATAGTCTTAATCCAAGTTATTTGATTTACTAGACTTCTACTTAACGTTTTAACTCCCAAACTTTGTAACAAGTGTTAAATGTGACTATGGTCCACTAGTTACACAACCAAGGCCTCAAATGTATTCTCTAGTTGTAATCAAAGGATTTTTTGTTTTCATTCAAGTAAATAAACTTGAAGGGAAACACCACCAAGTGGTTTATTGGACACCTACATGACTAAAAATAGCAGCAAATTTACATTTAATGCAAATTTCCATTGAAATTTTTTGTAGTGTGTAGAAGAATGGTTTAACCATACATAATATTTTGGTTTAAGTTGTCTTGAAAAAGATGAATTAGAACACTAATAGACATAATTTAGGTGCACGTGTGAGGTGGTTCAGTTTTCCACTAATAAACTCCATATGTCTAAGTGGTTAACGGGGAGGGATTTTGTACTAGGCTTGGTCAAGTCATCATAAGTTTATGCTTTGGCAATACAAATTGTTTAAGTCATCTTAAATATTCCTATGTCTAATTGCTAGGAGACTTTTGGTATGTTTTAAGGTAGGATGAGTGGTTGCATCAATGTTCTAGTTCTCTATGAGAAGGTTTCAACATCTTCAAATAGTGAAAGTTAGTGCTCATAGTCATTTGAAACAACAACATTTTGATTATGCATGATGGTAGGATCTGATAACTTAAAAGAATTGGCTACCCAACAAACTTAAAGTTAAAAAAAAAAAAATTAGTTTAAGGGGTTAGCACTTTCTTTCATCTTTGCAAATTGGTTTGATTCTTCAAATGATGCATTTCTTATCCCACTTCTATCATATTGTATTCCCATCCCATTGTAAAGAAAAAAGGTTAAACATTTAGCAATCTGTCATTCTTAGCTTTGAAGTTGTTAGCCTTGCATACTTGTTTTGTTGAGTCACAAGTTTGCATGATATGAAAGGAAGAATGAAAATTTAAATTTTAAATGTTGCTAAGACCCTATCTTTGAGTTGTTCCACTTTTGTGCCCAATCAACCATATTATTTTTTTTGTGAATGGGGGTCAATAATATGTTCTACAATCAATGGAAGATGGCTCCATGCGATATAGGCATAGCTCATTGGGGAGTCTCTAGTGCAGGAGCACCTACACCTTATGTTCACAACTAGAGAATTAGAGGTTGATCATAGAAGTGTCTAGGGAGGTTTTCAAAAAAATTTGATGTTTTAATAAGGTCTAAAAGACCATTTATTGTTTCATTGATCCATATTGTAAACAAGATCAAATATGTGAAGAAATTGTCAATGATGGTCAAATATTTTCAAAGTAGGTAGAATAGGTTTTCTTGCAGGGAGTCATGTATTCAAGGTGAATAAGGTCTAACAAGACCATTTTCAATGTGTTTAGAGTGCTTGGAAGTTATCTAGTTGATAATGTAAAAAGTTACAATTGTTGACATTAAAAGTTGTCAAAATTGCAATTTTGCAAAATAATGGGTTGTTAAGTGTTTGTAAGTCAATTATGGATGTTGGTTGAAGGTAGTTGGGGTCTGAGATGATTTTAAAATCCTTACAAGGCCCGATAAAATGCTGTTGGAGGGGTTGATACCAAAATTTCATATCAAATACCACATTCTTGAAGCAATTTTCTGTGTTTTTACTATTTTTCTGAAGTTCTTTTGTGTTGTACAGATCTGTACAAGCTTGAAATGCTCTGAGATCATTGGTGTAGATAAATATATGTTTTCCCTTTCATTGTCATTTGTTTTGAAGTGCTAAATCACTATTTTGTGGGAGAAAACAATTAAATACAGGGACTATCCTATTTTGTCTGTGTAAGGATTTGAGGGCTAAAAACAAATGAGATCCACCAATCCACCCACTTTCTTGGAAATGTAACTTAGTGGATTGGTTTGAAACATGGTAGGATAGAGGTTCATTTCATTTAGGGGTCTATTAAAGCAAGAAACTTGGCATTGAAGTGATGCCCTAGGGCTGACAGGGGCAATTTTCTTGTGAATTTGTGGTTGTTAAGTTAGGGTTTGTCAATTTGATGGATGGAATAGTATGAATGAAGGTTGTTTGTCCTATTGCAGGATTATTTTAATTTTTTGAAGACAATAGTTGAGTTAGGGAGGTCGAGTATATGGTGTTTCTCTAAAACCCTAGTGTATTGAGGGAAAATGGAGGGTTCTGTATAATAGTGACAAAAGGGGCATGGCTTAGCCCAAAAATGGTGAAATCTGATGTTTTGTGTCATAAAAAATCTCTGTCAATAGGTTGTGGAACAGAACCAAGCGGTTGGAAAGGCCTTCCTTTGTAAAACAAGGGTAATTTTGTAGCCTTTTTGGTAGGAAAAACTAATGAAACTCATGAATGTTGTAAAATAACCTTGTGGAATTGGTTGGGACAGTGTTTAGGGACTTGTGCCAGTGCTTAATCCATGATTTGGTGGCTTGTGTATAGCCTCATTCAATAATTTCATCAAAGGATGTGATTTGAGGCCTAGTAGCCTAGTGAGGGTATTGTGTTGAAAATAGACACTTTGTTTGTATCTAAATCAAATTGAGGTTGGATATTTAGTCACACCCCTGGGTCTACATCAATCTCAAAAAATTTAATTGTGTTGGTGTCTTAGCTTGGGCGCATTACGTATATAAAAAAAAAAATCCAATAATGAGGCTAAAACTATTGCTTCCTAGTAGGGATTAATAAGAATGAAGGATAAGGGTTATTTTAATGTTGAGATTGAACATAGGGCTAAAATTTGATTATACAAATCTTGATAGGTAATTTTTTCTCACCTTGGAGGATCAAAAACATGATGGATGACTGCATAAGTATGATTAGGGGTTTCTCTAAAACCAAAATTAACCATATCTTTAGAGGCAACTCAATTGTTAATGTTGTCTCTAATGAAGGGTTGTGTTGTAATGAGCAGAACTATTGGCTTTATTTTTTCTATGTTGAAAAAATGGGAACAAAAAAAGGTTTTCCTTTTCAATTTGAAAAAATATGGACTCAACATCCCGATTTGGCTAATAAAATAGCTAAATGATGGAACATAAAAGTGGAAGGATTGCCTATGTTCCAAATTGTTGAGAAGTTAAACAATGTCAAGCTTAATGTTAGAAGATGGAATAAGAATTCACTTGGTAACATTTTTTAAAAGAAATTTGAAGTTATTGCTTAACTAAACACCTCATAAAAGGAAATCCACATTCTAGGAATGAGTTAAGAGATGATAGTGAAAGAAAAAGGTCTTTTATGTGAGCTCCAGTCATTAATTGCTAAAAAAAACTTTTGGGGGAAAAGATTGAGAACGATCTGGTTAAAGGTTGGGGGTAGGAATACTATGTTTTTGTATATGAGGCCTCTAAAACATAGCTCATCTAAAAAATTGAAAGAGATTTAGTTGGATGGTAACCAAATCTCTAATGAATCCTATATAAGGGACAAAGCAACAAAAAAAATCAACAATCTCTTCACTAAAAATAATGTTTTTGGTCATATGAATTATAATGTTATCCTAAAGCTTACCCCGCAATTGTTGATGAGTGAGATAATATGGATTTGATGAAGCCTATAATGGAGGAAGAAGTGAAATTTTTTGTTTTCTCTTTTTAAGGAAGTAAGGCCCCCAACCCTAACAAGTTCCCTCACTTGTTTCAAGTGCATTGGGATATTGTTGTTGATTACATGGTAGCTGCAACTAGGGAGTTCTTTAGGAGTGGAAGATTACTAAAGGATTTGAACACTAACTTTTTGGTTCTTATCCCAAAAAAATCTATGGTTGTCTCCTCGATATTCCAACCAATCAACCATTGTAACTCAATGTATAATTTTTTTGCAAAAATCATTTCCTTAAAACTGCAACAAATTCTCCCAAAGTTGATCTCTCCATAGCATAGTAGTTTTGTCCATGGTAGGAAGATTCTTGACTGTATCATTACCATTCATGAAGTGTTCCATTCTATCGAACTCGGTAAAAAGGAAAGGTTTCTTCTAAAGTTAGATTTGATGAAGGCTTACAACCATGTTTCATGGGAGTTTCTCAATAAAGTTCTAGAAATTTTTTGAGTTTAGAAAAAATTTCCTAAAAATTGTTACGGTTCCAAATTTTCTATCATCATTAGTGGTATCTCTTATGGATTCTTTAAGGGATCTAGAGGGATCCGACAAGAGAACCTTGTATCCCCCTTCTCATTTATTATTCTAGTGGAAGCTTTGGGGAGAATCCTTCAACAAGTGATTATTCAAGGCAAGTTAAGGTGAGAAACCCACTTCAACTAGTGTCCCCATTTCCCATTATCAATTTGTGAACAATACCGTTGTGGTTGTTGAAGCCTCAATTATGGAAGCAAAAGAAATAAAAAAAGTTTTATGTAAATATGATAATTCCTCGAGGCAATAAATCAACCTTCCTAAAAGTACCATATTTTTTTTTCAATTCTCCTCCTACAAGACAACTAAAAATTGCCAACATTCTTGCATGTTAAATAGGATCTATCCTATCCTTCTACCTTGGGATGCAACTCTTTAAGGGCCCAATCCCAAATACTTTTTTGAATAGCCTGTTGGATTGATTCCAACACAAACTTGCATGATGGAAAATCTCTCTCTTAAGTCAAGCTAACAAGCTTCAACTTATTAAGCCTACTCTTCAAATTCTCCCAGCATACAACACAAGATTGTTGCATATGCTTTTGAAAATTATTGACAATGTGGAAAATAAAGCTTTTGGTCAAAAGTGGAAGATAAAAAAATGTATTCCTATGTTGGCTTTGGAGTTTGTTTCTAAACCCAAGAATAAGAGAGGGTTGGGGTTAAGGCTGATCAATGATTTTAATCTAGCTATTAATGCTAAAATTGCACAGGGAACTCCTTAATAAAGAGAAGAAGTGGAGAACTATTACCTCTAAGAAATGCTTGGAAGGGAGGAGTGGAGATATTTTATCAAGCAATGACCTACCCCACAACTCTACTATTTGTCATTATGGCAGATGCTCTTAGTTATCGAATCACAACAAATGGATGACAAGATCTTTGGAAAGGCATGAAAATTGCAAGTTAAAGAGAATGGGGGTGCCAATGTACGACAAGATCTTTGGAAAGGCATGAAAATTGTAGGTTAAAGAGAATGGGAGTGCCAATATAAAAGATATAAATCACTTACAGTACTCATTGTCCCTTGGTCGTCGATTTTCCCTTTTTGAGTTCCCTCAACCTCATCGCTTTGGCTTTCCTCCTGCCATGTTTTTCAAGTTAGGGTCTTGGTGCACTAAGCTATGTCGTGCTCCTGCACACGTGGGGCCAAAAATAAAAATAACATGTGAAATTCAAATTAATATTTAAGTTTGATTTGTATGTTTTATTTTAGAACTAGAATGGTAGAGATAGGATACAATAATACCATTGGTTGAAAAGTCATTGTAAGAACCTTAAATTCATACCTTAAACCTACAAGATAAACCTTATAATCAAAACATAAATCTAACACTTAAAACTAAAAACTATTGTATTTTGTGATAAAACAACCTTGTTTAACCATAGTAAAGATGACTTATCTACTTGTTACATGATTAGGGCATAGTATTTGATGGGACCTACAATAAAACCCTTATGAATACAATGGGGGGTTTGTAGAAAGAGAAGACTATGTATATGGTATTTCTAAAGTGGTACTTGGTTCAATTATGTGATGGTCAAGTAACACAAATCAATGCAAAATGATATCATTGGATGAGTATTAGTTGGCTAGCATATTATTACTAGATCAATCGAGAGAAAAATGATAGCTAAGTACTTGAATTTTATTTTATTGACACTTGATAAATGCAAGATTATAGAGGTATTATGTTTCTCAATTGAAGTAAAGAAAGTGGTTGACATGGAAGTAAAATATTTTAGAAACTCATAAATGATACACACACACACACACACACACACACATATATATATATATCCGGTGAGACATCTAAATCATTTCAAGCTCGCTAATTTCCATATATTCTCAAAAGATAACTGTAGAGTATCTTTCATGGTCATGATTAAATAATCAATTATTTAATTATTCATCTTTAACATTAATTCTTCATTAATTAAATAGTTTCACCATTTAATTAATTCACTCTTTTCTTTATTTCTCTCTATTAATTAAACAAACTTGTTATTTAATTCAGTTACTAATTAACCTTATCTGCCTTGTCAAATTAAATAAATTTACTAATTTATTCTTTATCACATTTCAACTATAATTAAATAAATCTTACTATTTATTTAATTATTCATTTAAACTTTTCATCGCTTAATTAAACAACTTATTTATTTAATTATTCTTCAATATTGAGTCTTGAATTAAAAATGAATTATTTAATTCATAAATTCTATTTTAACACATTCTCTTATATTTTAGATAATTTCAGGGTGCTACCTAAGTATCTACTTTTACTCAACTCACATCTATTTTAATCATTCAGCTAACTATTCATTTGATAAGTTCCGAGTGGCATTCTCGAAAATCTCGCTTCAACTATTCAATCATCCAGTTTAACTCATTTGCGGCATATGCATATTAATTTAAATATTACATTTAATTAATTAAGTGTTGTGTGTGTGTTCGAACAGAGAGTTGCTTTAATCAATCTTTATATTTTTCATGCAAAGATAATTCTTATGTCTTCGAATGTCGAACTGAAGATTAAATCATTTATTTAATCTTTAATTCTATTTCTAATTTGAATCACTCGTGTCATCACTGTCAGTTAACATAATGCATGACTAACGTTTCACCCCCAACCATCCGACCTTCGGATCTTGACTGCTGCTCAATAATCAATTTTCATAAATTATCGCCTGGCCTTCATTCCAATCTCTCCTCAATTTTGTAACTTCTTCGAGAGCACTTTGTCTTGAATCTTGATATTTTGCTAATCACTATCTTAGGCTATACTTGCAATTAACTTGGAAAAATCAGGGCAATTATACTACACAAGGAAAATGGAGAAGGGCAATCGAGATGAATCATGGAAATGCGTTTGAAAATTGGTGAGATTGTTCTAGTTTTAATTACGTTTTTACTTTCCCATGTTCTTTGTTGCTTAACTAATGAATTTGCATTTTAGATTTTAGTATTGTATGCATGTGTGCTTCTAATCAATCTTCTTTGTTGTCTATTGTGCAAAGCTTTTATTTGGCGTTACATTTGGTGAACCCGACGTGAAGACACCATCTTCACGAATCCGTAGATCTTTTAATTTTTGTTTTTGCAGATTTTTCGTACGGAACGACGCATGTGAAGTTTTTGCACCGCAATTGACTTTCTGAACCGCATGTGAAGTTTCTGAACCGCAATTGGATTTATAAACCGCATCTGGCAGAGAAACGACGCATCTGACAATTCCTAAACCGCAACTGGTATCCCGAACCGCAACTGAAAAAGAAACGACGCATCTGACTGGTAACAAAGCGACGCAATTGAGTGGTAAAATTTTATTTCTGCTTTCAGCAATCTGGAATTTTCAATTGATTTTCATGTTACTGATATTTGATTTTCAGCGTGTGGCCATTTGGAGTTAACAAGCTTTTGCAGGATGATTGACGAAGACAATATTGAAAAATTACTAATGATATCTTCTGCAGGACGCTTGTCGAAGACCCTAGTTAAATTTTGAAACAGATTGTTTGGTAGCATAGCAAATCTTTCGTTTGGTTAAAATTAACAAGTGTCTACTGTGTTTGGTGCGAAAGCACAAGTCTGGTTACCCTTACGACTTGGTATATCGAAGTATCCTCTCCCCTTGCGCATCCGTGTGATCCTGGGTGTAAGAGAAATTTGCCACCAACCTTAGAACTTAAGGCTGTTCGGTGGGAAAAAGTACTACCCTTGTGATGAGACTGCACTGTAGCACTTTAAACCCGGTGGACTTCCAAATGCAGATATAGTAAAGTGGGTTCTGGGAAACCCTAAGAATCATGAGTGTGGTTCATGAGATGGATTCTGAAGGACTCGTGGCCGCATGGGATCACACCCTACCTAACTAATGCCCAATTAAATAATTCTTGTTGTAGAGACTAAACTCTATTCGTGTACGCTAAGTATTAGTGCAAGGTACAAGATTACGTCTAAGATACCTCACTACACGATCCCCTTGAGAGAGATAGCAAATTTTGGGAGGTCATTGCCCAAAGAATTCGTAATTGTGTGCTCGAAGATCTAATGAGCCGGAGGGGAGCCAACGCCACCAAACAAATTCCTAAGCTATCCGCCTGAGAAGGAAAGGTGTTCATCACCAATCCGGGGTATAATAGGTGGGCTATACCAAGTATACAAACCCTAGGCCTTTGGCCTACTAGGATGTGCTTGTCTGTTATCACTTTAAACGTTCTTTGAGTCCAAAATTGAAACTGAAAACACTGTGTCTTATGATTGTCTTTGATTGTCAGAATTTGATCACGGAAAACAGAGTTAGTTTAAATTTCATGTCACTGAAAATTCACAGAGAGTCGCAACTGTTCACCAGAAACACGCATCTGATTTTTAGAGTCGCATCTGTTATTTTTGAGTCGCAACTGTAAATTTTGAGTCGCATCTGTTATTTTGAGTCGCATCTGTCAGTTTGGCTCGCTTCTGCTTTGGAAAAACCGCATGCGTTATATTCCGAGTTGCATCTGTCAATTTGAGTCGCATCTGGTATAATATGAGTCACATCTGTAAGTTTGAACCGTAACTGTTAATTTTGAGCCGCAACTGAAAATTAAACGATGCATCTGTCTGATTACCAGAAAAACCAAAATTTACAGTCACTGTCCAGTCAACACGGTTATACCAGTTTCAGTGGTCTTCACACAAACAGTCTTTGAAATAGAAACCTGAAATGATTTGCTCAATTTTGCATCCTTTAGGTTCATTTAGTCATTACCATAGTTGTCTTCAGTTAGAGTTTACCTTCATCTTAGGGTACATATCACCTTGCATTAGACTTCTAGAGAGGTCACTTTTACAAACTTTAGGAGTAGTCCACCATCTATACTCTAGAAAGTTCATAGTGTCAACGAAATCTGTCATTGAACCTAGTCTTATCATCTTATACTTTGTCCTACAGAGAGTCATCCTAGCTCATCAGTCTAGTTAGGAAACTCAACTTGTCTTTGATCTTCGTCCTACATTGGTTCCTTGAATTAACTAAATTGACACCTTGGTTTGACTTTAGGTAGTTGGTCCCTTCATCTTGGGTTTATAGAGTTGATCACTTTAGGGTCTTGCTTAGATTTTGCATCTTTAGAGTCTAGACTAGTGTCATCCTAGAACATTCATTATTTGCATAAGAAAACCCCAAAAACATAGAATAGAGTCATACAGTTTCTAGATATAGTCTTGCATTTCCCACATATTGAGCTTGTCTTACATGGTTGAAACTAGGTCTAAGAGAAGAGAGAGAGAGAAAACATGTCGAACCCAAACGAGTTCATCAATCCATTTTCTTCAAGACCTCATAAGACTTTTTTAGACAAATTCACCACTAGAAACACTCAAGGACACATTGTAGTAGAGGACATAGAGGCTGCCGCACAGGACCCTGAGTTTGCCTCTTTTGTAGATGAGTACCTAGCAAATGATCGTCAACGGTTTTTAGGAAAATTTCTAACTAAAGGTGCTACCTTACCTCCAGGATTTGACATTAGCACCTTACAAACTCAACCTACACAAGGGACAAATACCACTTCTACTAGTACTACTATACCTCAGGTCAGCACGACTATGCCATCTAGCACGTCTACACAGAGTACGACCGTCCATACGTCCCCATTTGGTAAACCTAGCATGACGTCGGGATTTAATTTCACTACAGGGGCTTCATCATCTACTCCCTTCGATCCTCTTGTTGGGAATAAAAGGTCTAAAACCTTAGCCTCCACACCTTATGTTGGTGCCACAAGTTTACAGTCAACGGTTATACCTAATGCTAGTATCACAAGTACCATACCACAATCAATTGCCATACCTAGTGCTCAAGTCACTAGTACTATACCACGTATTACACAAACAGGGGGCATTCCCTCCTTCCAATATGGCAATCAGAATCCATTCACACAGTTTTTGAGTCAAAATTTACTCTCCCAAACTGGTACACAAAATCCACTTACATCGGTTCCGAATCAGAATCCCTTTTCATAGATTGGTAATCAGAATCCATCCATACAGATTCCATGCCAAAACCAATTTACATCGGTTCCGAATCAGAATCCCTTTGCACAGATTGGTAGTCAGAATCCGTCCACAAAGATTCCAAGTCAAAACCAATTCACACCGATTCTGAATCATAATCCCTTGTCACAGAGTGGTACTCAAAATCCATTTACACAGAACCCAGGTCTAAACCGATTTATGCAGATACCAGACCAGAATACATTTACCAATATTCTGAATCCAAATCCACCTCAGATGCCAACGTTCAATCAAAACCCATCACGAGACTTTGGATTTCAGAATACATACATGGATCCGCATAATCCTCCTAGCACATCTTTGACCCAAGTTGACGTCCTGCAAACACAAATGCACGCATTACAAACGCAAATGGATAACATGTCGGTCTCAACTAAGAAATCATTTTCACCAAAGGACATATGCCCATTCCCTTTTGATAGATCATTGTACATGACACCTTTCCCTCATGGATATGTCATACCGAATCTTCCTAAGTACAATGGCAAACACAATCTAGAGAACATATCAGGGAATTTTCTACCATATGCATAGATGTCACTTACGATCCCACGTATCTTATGAGGCTATTTCCACGAAGTCTTGTAGGAGTGGCACTAGAATGGTTTTCAGGTTTAGATTCTGGCATTAGATCTTGGGGCGAACTAGTCGAGAAATTTGTGGAGCAATTCTCCTTCCACATTGACCATGAGATAAATATAGCAACCTTGTGCCACACAACACAAGACGAAGGTGAAACATTCATTGCTTTCTTCCAACGTTGGAGAACTATTGCAAGTAGGTGTCCTGTCGAGATACCCGAAAAACAAAAGGTTACAATGTTTCAAGAAAACCTTCATCCAAAACTCAGGAGTAACTTAAGGGTACATTGTTGCATATCTTTTTCAGAACTAGTGGAAAAAGGGGTGATAATAGAGAAGGATCTTATTGAAAAGGGTGAAATCAAAATGACAATATCAAATAGAAACCCAATCGTACAAAACACCCCCACTAACAGAAATAGATTCTGGTCTCGCAACAAAAATGTCACCAATGATGGGGTGGTGGATGCTAAAAAATTACAAGCAAGACCCCTCCTCACATTACAAGGACCTCATACTTTTTCCAACATGCTTAATGATGTCAATCAACCTCCTAACACGGCCTTAAATACTCAACGTCCACAACCAAGGAGATTTCAAAAACGTGAGTTCACTCCCTTAGGGGAACCCATTGAGTCGGTGTTCAAACAACTGTTACAACACAACCTCATACAACTGCAGGAACCAAGACAATATGATCCAGGACAGTTTAAACCAACTTGGTGGGATGACAATGCCTTCTATGATTATCATAGGACTAAGGGACATAACCTACAAAACTGTCGACAACTGAAGAATATCATACAGGATCTTGTTGACAAGAGAATTATTGAGGTTAGTGGACAAAAACAAAAGACATCCAACACTGATCATCAGGTCTTTTCAGACCCATTACATGACCATGGGAAAGGAACTGTCCCCAGTTCGAGTACTAAGACCAATATGTCCGCCAATTATGCGAGTATCAAACATGATTATGATAGTGGCAAAATCATTCATTGCCTTCGCGTCGCTGATCAAAACATTAATACCATTACTATCAAAGCTAATCCTGAGTGTGCAGTCAATACTCGTCGTACTAAGTTTACTATCCCAGGCCCTCCATCACAACAAACACCTCAACCTTCCAAGTTACAATATAACCTACTTGATCAGTTGGGGAAGACCCCAGCCCAAATCTCAATCTTGGAATTGTTGCGTATCTCTCCTGAGCATCGGTCTATCCTCGATAAGGCTTTACAGAACACCACGGTCCCTACTGACCTTGATGTCAATCGTTTCCAGGAAATGGTGGGCTACTTGACCAATAATCATCATGCCACATTTTCTGAACAAGACTATGCCACAGACAAGATGAACCACAATGACCCTTTACATCTAGAAGTCCTTGTCGATGACACCAAAGTTAGACGAGTTTTGGTAGACGGAGGAGCAGGGTTAAATCTATGCACTTTAAAACTAATTAAGGCATTAGGTATCTCAGAAGCATGCGTAGACACCACTAAGAGTATTGTCATTAAGGCTTATGATGATGAAGAACGAAAATCAAAGGGGGTGGTAACACTTCCTATCAGAATTGGTCCTGCGGTAATGGAGACAAAGTTCCAGGTCTTGGATCTCACCCTCCCTTATAACCTTCTACTAGGTAGACCATGGATTCATGCCATGAAGGTGGTCCCTTCCACATATCATCAGTGTCTTAAATTCCCTTACAATGGCACCGAAATAACTATAGATGGTGATCCCAATCCTTTCCAGTATTGCACCAATCTAAAGGAGATCCCTCAATGTCAAGTGCCAGTCAACCAAGAGGCCTCACCGTCTAAACCATCTTCTTATGTTGACCCGTCCACACTCACTCGAACATCTGTTTCACCCCCACTTCCTACCACTCCTAGGGTCGAGATCCAAGACAAGGGTTGTGGAGAGTATTACATGAAGACTTCTTATTGTGTTAGCCATTTGGTTCCTCCTAAGTCATATGGATTACCTATAGCAGGTAGGGGACAATCTATGATCACTATACATGTTCCCCCCACAACAAATTTCACTAAATGGGGTGAATTAAGCAAAGAGGCTGTGGATACAAAAGATGTCACTTCCTGGCTGTACAAGGAAGATAATCAAGAACCCCTTTTACTTGCACATATTCCTACAAGTCTATATGGAAAGGGTTTCAAAATCATGCAAAGCAAAGGATATGACAGACAAAGTGGTTTAGGTTTAAACCAAGATGGCAGAGTGGAACCAATATTTGTTTCTCAATGGCCAAAAGGAGTAGGGCTAGGGTTTCAACTGATTCAGATTGGCATTCCTAGTACTCCATTACCCTTACTTGAGGAAGTACGTGCTTCAGAAGATACCAAGACATCTCATGAACCTGTAGACCAACATCATTATGACTCCCCCGATTCTAACGATTATGAGTGGGATTCCCTATCCTCTACTTCCTCCATGGACCTTGACAAGTTATTTGGAGAAATCGACTTGATGTTAAGTTCTTCACCCAATCCTTTGAATTCTTGTCCACCAAAGAAAATGACAAAAGAGGAATGGTTTAAACATTACTATTGGGAATCACTTGATCCCACCTCTTGGCAACCTCAACCACTTGTTTCCGATAGTCAAACCTTGGCATTAGGCCCACCTATTCATCCACCTAAACCCAAACCCAAGAGAAAAACAGACTTGGTACAAGACTTTTGTAATCACATGAATAATTCAATCTTTACCTTGTCCCCATGAGACTTTGATAACTCTGACGATGACATGCCCTTAGTTTATCCCCAACTCATTGATTGGGATCAACAAGATACACCCGTCTTAGACACTTTTGAGAATGACGAAGCAATTGCTGAGTTCCTGGGATTATGGGAAGGCATACCAAATGGTGATCATAAGGCTGGTTTTACCATTGACTTGGACAATAAAGCATACTTTGGGGAATCCGCTCAACCCTCCACCGCAAAAATGAGAAAAGAATAAACATGCAAAAGGATGAGTCTCTAGTGAAACCAAAGGCACCCTAGACAATGAAAAAGTAAAAAGAAAGGACGATCCAAAGGTGAAAACCTCTCCTGTTTATGATGGAGGGTTTGAACATTCTCCCATTTCGTATTAGAAAAGTCACCCATGCTCGTGGAAGAATCAGTAGAAGTCAACATAGGCACAAAAGAGAATCCTTGATTGATTTATTTGGCAGTGTCATTGACAACACGAGAAATCGGAGTTCCACGATTTCTTTGAACGGAGACAGATAAATTTTACTTGGTCATATGCTGACATGCCTAGGTTGGATCCTGAACTTGTTCTACATCACTTGCCTTGCCAAATCAAAAAAAGCCAAACCAAGAAACAGGTTGAGAAAGATGCATCCACAAATTGCTTTATTAGCCAAGGTAACTCAAGAAAACCCTTTAGACGCTTGGTTTCGAATGCACCAATAATTACGCATTGGATTTCCAATCTTGTACCGCCAATAAACCACCGGGCATCCGTGATTCCGCATCGACGATATCAACAAAGCTTGTCCTAAGGATGACTCTTTGCCTAATATTGACATGATAGTTGACATGACAAAGAAGTTATGATGTTGTCCTTGCGGATGGATTCTCGTGCTATAACTGCATCAATCTTCGCTAATCGAAGATCAACCTTAAGACAACCTTCACTGTCCTTGGGGAACGATTGTTGGAATGTTATGCCCTCTGACTCAAGAAACGGTGAGCAACTCATCAACGCGGCTACGACTACTATCTTTCATGATCTAGTACACACTTGTATGGAGGATTATGTCGATGACCCATTGGTAAAAATCCAAGACACGCGCGTAACATTTACAAGTTTGTGACAGTGGTATTTCGTGAGGTCGGAGAAGTATAATGTGAGACTCAATCCAAAGAAATGTGTGTTTGGAGTCAAGTCAGAAAACCGTTGAAGCAGGCATCATTTCTAGGCGAAGTAATCAAGTAGATCCTACTAAGGTAAAAGCAATCATGGACATGTCACCACCCAACAATCTCAGTCAACTAAGGACATTATAGGGAAGGTTGCAATCTATCAGAAGATTTATAGTGTAGCTAGCAGACAAGACACACCCTTTTCAACATCTACTTAAGAAAGGAGTCCCCTTTGCATGGACACCTAGGTGTGAAGAGGCTTTTCAACTGATTAAGAATATTTACTTACACCACCTGTTTTAATGCCACCTGTTGAAGGGAGACCATTGATTCTTTATATCACAGCAACCCATTCATCACTCGAAGCATTGCTTGCACAAAATGACAATGAAGGTCATGAAAGGGCAGTCTATTATATCAGCCGGAGTTTGGTTGGTTATGAGCTCAATTATAGTAACATTGAACGCAATTGCCTTTGGCGTATATTTTCTGCACCCCAAACCCGGTGCCTAAGCACATACAAACGAAGCAGCACCAACGCCATGCATGTCAGATCCTCAAACAATTTCAGCGACAATGCGCCAACGCCGCGGCCATGGATATTCGAAAGTATACGATACATGCAGCGAAAGGCCACAAAAAGACAAACAATGTTTATCTGAATACAAAGCAGACGTTCATTAAAGTTTAATTTCTGACGAAACGTATCCACATTCACAACAAACATAAATATGGAAACTCAGACTTTGATGGTTTACATACAAATCATGGTTCAGGGTCGATACTGTTTATCACACCACAAGGTGATTCCATCCCTAAGTCATTCAGGATTGCATTTCCATGTACTAACAACATGGTAGAGTATGAAGCTCTAGTGACAGGGTTATGCATGGCGGTCAAGTGGAAAATTAAGGTTTTACAGGTTTATGGTGATTCTCAACTAGTAATCAGACAGGTAAATGATGATTATGAGACTAAGGATGAGAAGCTTACTCCATACAAGTGCATGGCAGATAGTTTTAAAGAGTACTTTGACAAAGTCAAATTTCATCAAATACCTCGTGTTTTAAACAGGGCAGCAGATGCTATGGCTACAATTGCATCATCACTTGACATTCCTAACAACGTGCGGCTCAGTTTGGAGCCTTGGTAGAATGCCTTTGATCCCAAAATTCTATGCATATCCCAGATTCTGAAATAGTGTGTGACATCGTTGGTCCCGATTCCCCATGGTACAAAGAAATCTATGATTACCTTCATGCTGAAGTCATACCCATTGGCCTATCCAATAACCAACGTAGAACATTCCTCTGCCAGTCATCCAAATATACCATCGTCTGAGACACCCTATATAGACGCGCTTTAGACAATACCTTACTAAGATGTCTTGATTCTACTGAAGCACAAGCAACCTTGCGTGGGGTGCATGAGGGTATATGTGGTTCCCATTCTAGCGGTCCTACCTTAGCCAAAAATATTATGAGACTGGGTTACTATTGGCCTACTATGGAAAAAGACTCATATGTCTTTGTAACAAAATGTCGCCAATGCCAAGTTCATGGAGATTTGATACATGCCCCAGCACAAGAGCTCCGTCCTATCACATCACCATGGCCCTTTGCCCAATGGGGACTCGACCTCATAGGTAAGATCCACCCTACATCATCTAATTGACACAAGTTCATTATCACTGCCACTGAGTACTTTACGAAGTGGATTGAAGCCATTCCTATGACATACATTACCGGCAATAATGATTTAGATTTATCCTAAACTATATCATTTGTCGGTATGGTGTCCTCACCATAATCACCGGACAATGGTCATTTCCATTTAAGAACCAAGAAGTTCCGGGCTTACTCTGTGTGATGAATTCCCTCATATCCAACATCACTTTTCCACCCCATACTACCCACAAGGTAACGGCCAAGCAGAGGCATCTAACAAGACCATCATTAGAATCCTCAAGAAGACTGTCAATGATGCTGGTCATGACTGGCATTTACAGCTTAACCCTGCCTTATGGGCTTATCGTACAAGTATCTGTACTCCCACTAGTGCTACCCCATATTCACTTGTCTTTGGATCTGAAGCCATTTTACCTATTGAGGTCGAGATTCCTTCCCTAAGGGTATCCCTGAAAGGCCATATTGATGATGAAGAGTACCGAGTGTCAAGACTCCATGAGCTAGAATTTTTAGATGAGCGAAGACAGAAGGCACTAGACCATCTTCAAGCATACCAGAATCGCCTTTGCCGTAGCTATAATAGGAGGGTTTTGAACAGGAACTTTGACATTGGTGACCTAGTTTTAATGGAGAACCCAAAGAATCAAGCAGAAAGAGACAAACCAAGAAAGTTTGAACCTAATTGGTTAGGACCTTATGTTGTCACTAAAGCTTTTGGATCAGGAGCGTATCAACTCTCTACCCCTGAAGGTGAACCATTGTCCTCACCAATCAATAGTATGCATCTGAAAAAGTTCTACGCATAGCTTCTGGGAGTCCTTTGTCTTATTTAGTAAAAATACAAAAAAATCAAAAAAATCAAAAAAATTGTTATCAAGGTGAAAACCTGGCAAACAGGCGTCTTGGTAACACCAAAAAAATTAGATAATATAAAAAATAGTAAAGACAAATCATTCGTCCAATGGTGAAAACCACTTCGGTGGCACCTTGGATAGGTACCATGGTGAAAACCTGGCAAACAGGCGCCATGTGTACTCAACTTTGCTCCTTTGTCTACTATTATTCTACTACCTTGTACATAGTCCACTTCCCTGTACATAATACCTATCTCTGTACATATCCCTTATCTTTCATGTCCATCATTTGTATATACCATTCATAATAAGTGGTAGTCTTTCCCATAACTTGGAACGATTGACATCGATAGCATTTCATATCCCCCATTTTACCCTATTCATAATCAATTGGTCTTATACTCGACTGGGGGCAAACACTTGACATGTGTCATATTGGTTCTTATATTGGTTGTGTTGGAGACGTAATACCTGAGAAAATCCAAAACATTGCAAAATGACCTGAGAAAACACAAAAACATCGGAAAACTTCAAAAAAGACAAAAAAAAAATTAAAAAAATCAAAACATTTCAAAAATCCAAAAACAGAGTCAAAGTCAGTCGCACTTGTCAGTCTTTGTCATTTGTCGAACTACATTGCCTCTGTGACTGGACGTAGGCAAGGCCATCTGCCGATGTGCCCCTGAGGCATTAGGTCAGTCCGTTTAGGTTTGTCTATATGACAAGGTCATTGGTCAAGTTGAACTAAGAGGTCTCTGTGTGTACAACGTAGGCAAGGCCATCAATCGATGAGCCCCCGAGGCCGCACTAGGCCAGTCCTTTAGGGTTTTTTTTTTCGTCACACACATTCAATTGTCAACGCATCGTCTCAAGTCATGCGTCAATCTAGTGAACAAGTCAGCAATGTCTCTAAGTCAAATCAAACAACTTGCCAAACAAAACAATCCAAACAAATCAACTATAGTCTACTACAGGATGTGTCCTTCTTGGAAACAGACGTTATCAAAACAATCAACCTATGTCTTATACAGGATGAGTCCTTCCTGCATAATCGATAAGGTCAAACATAGCCTTACACAGGTTATCACATCAATGGCATCTGACTCAACGTCTTATACGATACATGTCTTTCTGAAACCAGGCTTTGTCATGCCTTACACGGATAGTCATAACATCGAAACCAGACTCACAGTCTTATTCGGTATGTGTATCTCCTACAAACAGGCTCTATCAATCAACAAATCAAACAAACAAATCATGTTTTGGGCAAATATTTTACTGGCTTTTTGACTCTATGGCTTATTTATCTTATCCTTTATCTTGAATTGATGACTGGGATTCATGTTACTAGATTTCTCAAGGATGTCCCGTGAAGGATTTAGAGAAGCAACGACGTATCAGAATTCTATTTTCTTTGACTGTTGTCTGTCGACTCTCTTCTCAATTTGATTTTGAGTCATGTTACTAGTTTCCTCAAGGATGTCCCATGAAGGATTTAGAGGAGCAATGACGTCTCATGACCCGTCTTTTCTTTTGTTTGTTGTCTGTGGTTTGTCCTGACAAAAAGACTGGGGCAACTTGTTCCCTTAGTATGAGTTAATGACAATCCTTGTCTGCGACTGTCTGTTATTAGCAAGTGGATGACCTTGCACACCTTGATCTATGTCATATCACGGTGTTTTTCTCCATTTGTATTAGTCCCGCCCAATGATGATAAAGTGAAATTCCTTTTGTGATACAGCAAAATATCGAAGATTCCTAATACTAACATCTATCTTTTGTCTTTCATTCTTGCTCGATCTTTCTTTCCACACTAACAGTTCTTCTTTCTTGCATTATGACGGAGTCCTGTGACACAAAATGGTGTACATCATCCTGCATCAACATACATGTTAGAAACATTCATACATATAGGCATATTTTACATCTAAATCACCATGGCATCATAGACAATAATCATTAAAAACCAATACATATTATAAGCATTTCATGTACAAATCAACTGTAAATACGTGCATCACATTACATTTGTATAGCATCACATGTCGTCTGCATTATACATATCACATTACATGGCATCTCATAATCATATAGAATTAACATCATATAGAATCATACATCACATAGAATCAACATTATCTCATTAATTGTATAAACATCATAAAGTACATACAATCATCCATCACATAGGCATGTCATATAAACATCACATGTATAAATAAAAACTGCATAATCAATAAATAGAAATGCATATCATCGGAATCGCCACCAAAATCATATATATATCACTCAACCGTGTCACATAACAATGTCATAATGTATCACAAATACATGGAAGCCCACAAGCTATAAGATCAAAATACAATGTCTCAAATAAATCTCAAGCAGTATCTCTATCCTGAACTGCCACTGCCATCATGCCGAGAGTGTGTGGGAGAATGATGTTGGGAACCTGCTGATCTCTGGGCTGTGGGAGGTCTGTCATAGGGCCCTGCTCTACGTGGCTGATCCACCCCCTCTGTGCTGATTGTCCGAGTGTGGGTCCTGGTCTAAGACCTGCTACTATGTGCCGCAGAAAAATTGGGAGCTCGTCTCTCTAGGGGAACCTCTGCCTCATATAAGTCCCGGTAGTATCTCTCCCTCCTTCCAGCCCTGACTAGCTCTCTCGCAAATGCAACTGATGGTCCTGTGCATAGTGACCTGAGCTCTGTGAACCTCTGCTCAGTCTCCTGCCGTCGGGCTATGGCCTGATCCCTGTCAATCAAGGCTCTATCTCTCTCCACCCGATAAGCATCCCTCTCTGCCATCAATACTCTCATCTGCTCCTCCAAGGAGGCAACCTGGGCTCGTAACATGTCTGTGTCGGGCTCCTCTACCTCTGTCTCATCCTGTCGGGCCTTATCTCTCCCATCCTCCTCCTCGTCCAGCTCCTCCAGGATCCGATGCCGAATCTCCTGCTCGTGATCATCATCCTCATCGTCGTCCTCCTGGTAGGCACCTAGCAACCCAAGGGCATCAATCTCTACCTCCTCTCCAACTGCCTCCTCGGCATCTCCCTCCTCTCTACCTGTCTCCTCGGCACCTGCCTCTGCCTCTGCTAGGATATCTGGGATGTCCGGGATAACAACCTCTGCCGGCTGCTCCTCCTCACCACCTCTGGCCACATCGAGCATGGCTACATCCTCCTCTCCTCCTCCCTCCTCTCAGATCGGTGACAAGGCTGGTCCTCGTCCTCTCTGACCACGCCTCCCTCTCCTGCCTCCACGTCGGCCGCCTCTGCCATCATCCCCTCCATCACCACGGCCTCCTCTGCCTCCTCGGCCTCTCCCTCTCCCTCGCCTGCCTCTGGGACCTATCCCGCGCCGCTCTACTGGTGCTGGTTGCCCTGGATCTGTCAAGGGAATCAGCCTGTGTAATGCCCACCACTGATCATAAGCTGGAGTGGTCCCTGCATCTGCTGGTCCGTCCCTCCATCCCCATGGATGTGCCTGTAAACCATCAATATCCGCCTCTGCAGTGGTGACTGGAATCTCTAGCCCCCATAATAGGACCTCTCGTGAGGACCGAGCAAACTCAGCTCTCCCTCGAGGTACATCCTGTACCTCTCCAAACTGTCTCAGTACCCGGTCCGGCAACTACCGCTCTATGATGTGTATATGGGACACTGTCCGTCCCACCAAATACTGTGTCTGTCGACAAAATGGCAAATGCTCGCCCTCATCTGACCACACCTCGCAGCCTAGGTACGGTCTCCATGTAAACTCCTGCATCAGGTCTATAGTGTGTCTGAAATAGCCCGTGTCTCCAATATGGTGCTGTGTGGTGGCCCCCACATACCAAAAGGCGTATGGCACTCCACGAGCTAGATCTATTGTCACAGGTGGTCTAAAAATAGCAATATGCTCCCACGCCCATACCATCAGGAGCGTGGTGCCGCAGCTCATCGACTGCGCCTCTCTATAGGCAATGTCATGCAGGTGGAAGTATAACATCCCTAGCACACACGAACCCCAGGCATATACAACTCGGTGCTCCAGCATGCCCACTAGCATCTCACCCCATCCCACAGGGAATCCATGTCCTCGGCAGTCAGGTAGTACTATACCGCCTATCAAGGTCGCCACTAGACAGTCTAACTGTCTATACCTCTGGGCTAACACCCGCCATCTAATCTCATAGTCATCCACCCCTAGCTGTCTAACGTCAGCGTGGGGGTAATATCTGCACATCTCAGCTATACCCCTCTGGGTATCATAGACTACCCGTGTGCCTCTAATCGGCAGTCTCAGTATCCTGTATACATCCTCTAGGGTCACTGTCGCCTCTCCAGTCGGAAGGTGGAATGAGGATGTCTCCGAGTGCCACCGCTCACATAGTGTCGTCAGTAGTCCTCGATTTGCCCGAATCTGGGGCATATCGGTAACATGCAACAAACCTAAATGCCATAGAGTCCATCGCTCGGCTAGCCGTAGACTGTCTCTGAATCGAAATGTCGTGGGTCTCGACTCACGTGTATAGATAGGGTCAAGTACAACCTGCACCAACATCATACATGCCTCATGTTAGCCTGGATCATCTATTCTAATGCAACCTGACTGTTTTAACATAAAATGCAAATGCGTCGTTATTTTGCAAATGCGTCATTCTTTTACACATGCGTCGCTTTTCCACAAATGCAGTTCAAAAATTACATGTGCGTCATTATTAATCAAATGCGGTTAATAATAATCACATGCGTCATAAAATATCATTTGCGTTGCATAATCTCAAATGCATTTCTAAATAAGCAAATGTGGCTATATCTATTCATATGTGTTTCAGGAAATCACATGCGTATCAAAATAAACAAATGTGTCTATTAATATGTACATGCATTGCAAAATTTCAAATGCGTAACAAAATAAACACATGCGTTTATTCGCTAAAACCTAAGCTAACCGACCGGCGTTAAAATTCAAATGCGGCTTTTTGCAGTCACATGTGTCGTTTGCGCATACACATGCGGTGCAAAATAAAACGTGACGCATAACTTAAAATGCAATAAATGTTTTAAAATACGCGCAAATCAAAAAATTTCAAAAGGTAAGATTGGGAAGTCCGTGGTCAGCGCCCGGCTGGTCTCTGGAAACAGAACATCCCCGGATCACAATATGCGACAGGACAGACGTTGGACGGACGCTGGGCCGCTCATTTCCATCATCCCGTACCCGTCCCTCCCATTTCCGAACCCAATTACGTCAACTGCATTGCATTTCTGCCTATCTACTGGACTAATCGGGAGCATTTCCAAATTTTACTGAACATTTCGGAAATTTGTCAATTTTCCCGAGGGGGCATACCTTAACCTGTTTTAATCTGGAGCATGACTGGGGCATATTTTCATCGACTTTCTTTGACACAATGTCTAAAAGACATTGTATCAAAGAGGGGCAAATGTAGACACCGAAATCTGGTTTAAGCCTGCGACTTCCATAGTAATACATAATTAGGTAGTATTCATGAATTAATGATTAAATAATGTCAATTATTTAATTATTCATCTTAACATTAATTCTTCTATTAATTAAATGGTTTCAATTATTTAATTAATTCGCACTTCTTTATTTCTTCTATTAATTAAATAAGCTTGTTATTTAATTATGTTCAATTAACCTTGTCCACAGATCTTGTCAAATTAAATAAATTCTTATTTAATTTATTCTTTATCACATTTCAACTATAGTTAAATAGAATTCATTGTTATTTTAATTATTTCATTTTAAATCCTTCACTCATTTAATTAAATAAATCTTTTATTTATTTAATTGTTCTTCGAACTCAATGAGTCTTGAATTAAATGAATTATTTAATTCATAAATTCTATTTTAACACATTCTTCTATATTTTAGATAATTATGTGAGTTATCTAAGTATTCACTTTTACTCAACTCGACATCTATTTTAATCGTTCAGTTAACTATTCATTTGATGTTTGAGTGGCATTCTCGAGTAATCTCCTCGTCTAACCATTCAATCGTCCAGTTCTAACTCATTTGCGTGCACATGCATATTAATTAAATATTATTATTTAATTAATTAAGTGTTGTGTGTGCGTTCGAACAGAGAGTTGCTTTAATCAATCTTTATATTTGTCATGCAAAGATAATTCTTATGTCTTCGAATGCCGAACTGAAGATTAAATCATTTATTTAATCTTTAATTCTATTTCTAATTTGAATCACTCGTGTCATCACTGTCAGTTAACATAATGCATGACTAATCAGTCAATCTCAACCATCTGTTTATCTTTCGATCTTGGCCTGTCGTTCGAATAATCAATTTTCTATAAATTGATTTGTCATTCTTCATTCCAATCTCTCTCGCGAATTTTGTAACTTTGGAGAGCACTTTGTCTTGAATCTTTGATATTTTGCTAATCACTATCTTAGGCTATACTTGCACGAACTTGAAAATCTGAGGGCAATTATACTACACAAGCAAAATGGAGAAGGGCAATCGAGATGAATCATGGAAATACATTTGAAGATTGGTGAGATTGTTCTAGTTTTTAATTACGTTTTTACTTTCCCATGTTCTTTGTTGCTTAATGAATGAATTTGCATTTTAGATTTTAGTATTGTATGCATGTGTGCTTCTAATCAATCTTCTTTGTTGTCTATTGTGCAAAGCTTTTATTTGGCGTTACAATATCTTCTTTATATTATCCTTGTAATTAGTTATGTATCTTCAAATATAAAAAATTAAATGGAATCCAATGTGTATCATCTAATAATAACTTATAGAAAATATCAAAAAGATAAATAATAATAAATTATATATTAACTAAGAAGCCATGCAAGCATACAATAGTATATGGTGGTAAAACTATAATATATACAAGAAAGCAATATATGCATACAATGTCACATGTTAGTAATACAAAATATATGTACAAGAAAGCTATATAGGAACATAAAAAAATCATAATATAATCAGTCCTCTCAACTACGATGGAAGAGTTGATGGCCTTTTGATTATTGAGTAGATAGAGAGACAAGTGATGATTTTTTATTTTGAACCTACTAACTTTAACTCCTCTCTAAATTTTTGGAGCTCCACATAATATAATAAAAATATATAAATTAATCTAGAAAAAATTAATTATACAATGATATATAAGGAAATAATCACTTACCACCATTTGATAATTAGGAACAATATATGAAAGAGACAAAGAATAAGGCAACTTGTATTATTAGGAAGGACAAGATGCCTTTATATAGCATGGCGCCATGTTTTAGTCTCAAAACCCTCTCATATCGGCAATGCATGCATCTAGGCTAACCATGTCAAGTTTCACTCCATATAAGCACAAATTGAAAAAAATTCAACGTTGGCCCCATTCACATGTCACTATGCGGGGTCAACATGAGGAAATGCTATTTTTTTGGGAATGAAATAACCAAAGATATGATCAAATAATATCTAATCATAAATAGTCGTATACTAATTAGGATTTGATCATATGGAAATTTCTAGGAGAGCTACAATAGTCGTAACATCATGAATTAGCAACATTAAAAAGTACATCATGAATTAATTATGTAATGGCATAAAAATTAAAAACATCATGAATTAATTATGTAACCATATAAGTCAAATATAATTCTATCAAGAAATCAATATCAAATAGATAATATAATCGCATAACTCATACATTTCAATGTCATTGATCTTCTTCATCTTAACTCTTTGTCGTATCATCCAATCCAGATTCGACATTGTAAGGATTGGTCATATCATCATCATCACATTGATATTAGTTTCGATAATGTCATCATCCACATGGATATCATTCATGAACATTAACTCCTACGTCATCATGATCTAGTTCTCTTCAACATCTTTGTCGGCACATCATCAACTAACTACTATCTTGATCATCCTACATCATCTTCTAGTTCTTTGGTATCTTCTTCTTCCAGCTATACTTTATCGCCTTCCTCTTGGATCATTTCTAACAACAAATGACCAACCAGGTTTACCTGGAACCTCTGAGTAAAATACCTGCTCACATTGGCTTGGAAGAACATAGGGCTCATTTCGAGCTCGGTCAATCGACCTTGTATTAACCATGGTAAATCCATTATCATGTTAAATAATAGTTCTCTCAGGATCATTTTCATTCAATCGTAGCCTATACCATTGGACAATGAACATAACTAATTTGAAGGACTTAAAGTCACATTCAAGTATATCATCAAAAATCCCATAATATCGATTTTCTGAGACTTCTAGATGTATGTCGCTTCTAGATGAAACATTAGTCACCTAAAAGACTGCAGTTATCCCATAATCACAAGCTTTCTTCGTGTCATCCAACGTTTTGATTCAAAATTTATGACCATTGCACCACATAGCCTTGTGGTGTTTCACCTGCAATATGTCAAACATGTAAAAATTATTGCATCGTCAATTGATAAACATATTTATTCTTGGTCGAATGTATGCAAAGAAAAAAAAACTCAACATATATAGACATCAATATAATTAAAAATAATTAAATAATATGGGTGATTAATATATTTATATGTACCTTTTTATCTCTTAAACCATATGCTAAATCAATTTCCCTTGGTGTAACATTGGAATCTCCATTACAATGAGCTTCTTTAACCAATGAAGCCACACCTTCCCATGTTAATGCGTGACCAGATTGTTGACATCATTCAATCCATATCGTCATCCAATCAATAATGTTTGTGGCGTACAAATGTAGTGCATCCCACTCTCGACCAACTGTATAAAAAAAAATTAAAATTCACAAACAACGTATAATTAGTTAATTACCATGATATACGACTTATTTTTTGGAGTAATACAATACCAGTAATTTTCTATTAGTGTGTGGAATATTCTTTCATTTGGACTAGTTCTTTGTTGTTTCTTTTCAAGCAATTGAAGGCAATGTAATATGTATTCTAATTAATCTTCATGGCCATCTTATAATTAGCTCTCACTTTCCTTATTCTACCTTTCCCCATCAAGTACTCCCTTTCGAATTTGTTAATGGAGTTGGGATCCCAAATGCGATCTACATGGATCTTTGTTGCGAACTTAGGAAGATATTCAGTAATGTACACCATGGTCTGGTATACCATATATCCCTCCACCATAGAACCCTCAGGATGTGCTCTTTGTCTAACCAAAGCCTTCAAAAAATTTAAGTGCCTCTCAATCATCCAGATTGACCTTATGTGTACATGTCCACATAATTCAATCTCCTCAACTTGGTGTATGAGGTAGTGTTCTTGTGCATTGAAAAATGTCAAAGGTAGACACTTTTGCATTTCACACATTAGACGAGGAATTTTTCTCCTCCAATAATTTATATCTTCTTTATGGATTTCTTTAGATGACAGCCATCTACAAGTGATTCAAGGCGCAAATATATTAACGAGATTTAACAAATATATACAATATATTACATAAAAAGTTAAACAAATGGAAAATATAAGATCTATACAATGAATTGAACAAATATCGTTACTTACCTCATGTATTTTCCAAGATCATATATAACTTGTTTGACATTGTTGTCGAAGTTGTCTGGGAGAGATAGAGGTAGAACGTACTACAACAATTATAAAATTATTTTTTCATTATTTTTCCAAAACTAGTAAACATAATACACTAAAAAGTACATGCAATATACAAATATATATAAAATATACCAGGATAATTACCTTAATGAATGTATGCCAATCATGTGCTTTCATCCCTGACCCAAATTCACCTTTCTTTGTTATGATATTGTTTATGTTTTAAAAGCAAATGGGAAATCGAAATTTTTTATGACTTCTTTTATAGCATTTTCTTTGCTGCTCTGTTAATAACCAAGGAAGGGCACTTATATTAATTTGGTCTCCATCGCTATTTAATTGAATGACATTTTTCATTGCATGATTGGCTTTCTGAATGTCACTACAAATTTTGACAATTTTTTCTTTGTCATGCCTTCCATCCAATATTTTCATAATGTTTCTGTTATATTCTTTCTGATATGCATTGTATCAAACAAATGCACAATTTGTAGTTTCTCATAGTAGGGCAACCTACTAAATTGTCTAGGATAACTTTTCATTCCCTGTGGAAGTCGGTCATTAATTCCTTGATGACCTTCATGAAGCATATAAGTTAAACAAATTAACAACGAAAATCATTATCAATTACAACATGAGTAAACAAAACACAATATAAAAATATAAATTCAAACATATCATATATGATAGATAAACAATTTGATCTGATGTATAACCTTGACGATTAATTCTATTATATTCCAACTTCCATAGGCGAGGTGTCATTCTTCGTGGTTTTGATGTAGTCTCTTCTTTCCCATTGAAAAGATGTTTTTCAATAGTTCGATACTTATGATTTCTGTGGAGGAAGTGCCTATACTCATCAAACACCTTCTTTCCTAAACTTGTTGAACAACAAGATTTCATCTTTGGACCACAAACTAGACATGCAAATTTTTCCTTTGTTTGAAGACCTGCAAGATCATATATAATTGGATTAAATATGTCAATTTTTATAATTATATATAATGAATAGATTATTTAAAAAAACATACATGATAGCTACTTCATAAAATTAAATATCATTAAAGTGCAGCCGAACATTATAACATACCACAAAAATGTGTTGGCCTTGGGGCATCATGAATTGTCCATACAAGCATTGCATGGAATTGAAATTTTCTTTGTCCTATTGGTCTAGAGATGTCATACATAGTGACGCCATTCCATAACTTTAGTAACTCGTCGATAAGAGGCTTGATATATACATTCATCTCTTCAACTTGGTACTTACCTAGTTGAATGAACATAGACATTACATAATTATTATAACCATTTTACTGCAATATATATAAATTATTGTACATGAATATTAAATGAAAAATATATAAGTCATTATGCAAAAAATAAGACAAATAAGATGCTACTATGTTAAAGAAAATTGATGTAAACAAATACCTGGAACAATCATTGCCAACATTATGTGCTCCCTCTTTATTGACATCCATGGAGGAATGTTATTGTTGATAACAAAAATAGGTCAGACCGAGTAAATAGATCTCAGCTTTCCAAATGGATTGACACCGTCCACTGCCAATGAAAGCCTGAGATTATGAGGTTTTTCTTTAAAGTGCGTCCATTTTTCCTCCATGTCCCTAAATGCATAACCATTTGCAGGAATTCGAAGAATGCCATCTCCACTTCTATTCCATGCATGGTAATCCATAAATTGTGCTAAGCTTTCGCACTTAAATAATCGTTGCATATGTGGAATAATGGGAATATAACGAAGAACCTTGTGAGGCACCTTTTTTGTTAGTTGATCTGTTTGATATCTACTGATATGACATTCCATGCATTCTGTTGCAAATTCATGTTGTTTATGATATATAATATGATCATTGGGACATGCATCTATTGCTTGATACTCCATTCTAATATCTTTCATAATGGCAGATAAATCTCAGTATGAGCGAGGTAAAATTTGATGGTGGTAACAAAAATTCACCTATCAATCTACAACAAAAAAATAATTTGTTGATATAAATAATATTAATGGTACATATTTCATCCTTTATTTACTAGTGATGAACTAACAACAAAAATAGATGAAAAAAGATGACATATATGACATACCTTAACATCTGTGAGATTGCTATTTTGGATAAACCATTCATAACCTTCAAGTTCACCAACAACAATACAATAGAGAGAAGATTTGTTTGGGAGCCTTCATTAAGGGGCTTGTATGCCTTCTCAAGTATAGGTAAATCATGAACATGATCAAAGTCATCTCGATCATCATGATTAGTTGTGCCATTAAATGTGTCATGGATCAATGTATTTGTACCATCATCTTCAATTGTGTTTTTTTGGCGCATGATCATCTTCTTCCATAGGATCATTAACTTCATCTTCGATATTCATAGCTCCATGTTCCTCTGCTTGCAAAACCACATTCTCTGAGTCGTGATAATCCATATCATGTGCCCTAGGGTGCCCCACCTTTATAATAATGATCGACACAAATAAACCATGATCATGATCAAGTGATTTTTTTATATATATAAAAAATGTTAAAATGATATAAACATTTACAAATTCAATCAATATAAAGACATATAATGAACAACTTGCCAATGGATGATAATCATTCCCCCCTTCAACATGACCATGCTGCCTACAATGTTTCTTAGTTGTTGTGATTAAAAGTCTTCTCATCTTTAAGCGCTTGTAATTATTGCAAGGACAATAACATTTCCCATCACCCTTTCTTTTCAATCTAGCAAGTGTCTTTTCATTTTGATTTGCACTAATATTATCTGACATGATTTTTCTTTACTAAGCTTGAATATTTAGATCTTCAAAAAATATCAAACTCACACTCCAATAATTTTTAATCATAGACAGGTAACAAAATCTAATAATTATGATATTTTGCACCAAAAAAATTTGGCCTATAACCTCCGTAAACTATCACAAGTATAGAAAATTCACAAGTATAGCATGAAAACACTGTCGCAAGTATAGATAAATTGTCGAAATCACTTTTATTTATTAAAATTTATTCCCGACGTTCATCAAAAAAGTGACGAAAATCATAGAGTGTCGCAATTTCAACGAATGTCGAGCACAAAATTTAAAAAGTTGAAAATTTCACATTAAATACACAAGCACCCGACGATTCATCTAATTATACATCTTTCGTCAGAAATTTTCGTCGTATTTTGCAGTCAAATGAGTTAATGCAAATGAAGAAGAAATGGGTGAAGAAGGATCCCTCTATTGAAGGAAATGTTCCTGCACCTGAATCTAGTTCTGGTAATTCCTCTGGGAATTAGTTTTAGGCCTTTGGCCTAGGGAGAGCTGTCAAGAAAATCTCTTAACCCCCTGCCGGTAACTGACACCGGAAAAACACCAAAATGTGGATAAGCCCAGTGAGTGCATAGATGCCTTTTAGATGTTGTTCAACCAATTGGAGATAGTATCATACAATATTAGAGATCTATAGAAGAATTATTTATCTCAGTACATGGAAACATGGTAACTGGATGAATTAGGGGAAAAGCATTTATTGCAACAAAAAGGGTTAGTTGTGTGAACAATAAAAAGTTGTTTTTATCCTTCATTTCTCACTTTGCATTTTTGGAGAAAAGAAGTTTGGAGAGCCCTAGAGTGAACTTTGTTGAGTTGTGGCGAGATTCAAGTGTGAAGAAGATTCAATAATCAAAACTCCGATCCAACGAAAAGATATTTATCAAAAAACTAGTGAATTTGTGAATTTTTAAAAATGGCCACTCCATTGGTAATTGAGGTTAAGGATAGACCCTGTCCAAAGTTCAAGTGGCATCCTTATAAGTCTATTGAGACTGAGCCCCTAGGTGTGGTTTTATCTGTATCATACAGAGTCTTACACACTGAAGATATTAGGGCTTATATGCATTCCAATATTGAAGAGTTAGGAAGCTCTCAAATGCTGAATTTGTATTCCAACCACATAATTGGAGAAGACTTCACTATTAAGCCGAAATACAAAACCCTAGAAGTGAAGAAGTTTACACAGTTTGTGAAATTTCCCATATTTGAGGAAAGCGAATGGGTGCAATATATTTTGAGCAGAGTTCATGCCAAGTTCATGTGGTTGAATATACCTTTCAAGATTATGAAAGAGGCTATAAGTGTTGTCATTGGTCTAAATTCTTCTGGTGGTCTACCAATCTTGAAATCTGTAAAGAATCAGACGGTTACTAATAAAACAGGTGCAACATTTGATAGAAGGGAAATGACAATCAAAGATATTGTTGAAGTGGATGTGAAATTTGCATCAATGGTCATTGGCTACAAGGTCTACCACTCTATCCAGGATAATTTAGTATCTGGTACGGCCATTTATGCAACCTATTAGATGGTAAAAGAAAATTCCGATTATGACTTGTGTGAGCTACTCGGAAGTTAGCTGATGGAGAATTTGGGTAAGATTATAAAGGACAAAAAGAACTCTTTTAAGTATGGTAATTTGCTACTGTGTTTGTTCTTTTATTTCATGAGTGAGGTTCCGAGTGTTGGGAAATTTCATTGGGAAAGTAATCATCCTATAGTTGTGCAAATAAGAGATATATTGTTTGGAAGCGGTGATCGTCAGACCTAAAATACTACCCTCTAGGGGTAATTCAAAAAAATTTAGAATATGATGCATTCCAAAGAAATAATACCTACCTCAATTGTAGAGAAGTACAAAGATACAATCTGATTCATGGTAGATATTGATCAATGCCATATAGAAGTTGTTGACCCTAGGATGATATGGATTATGCCTATGGGATATGAAGTAGAGGAGAACATCTTGAAAGCGTATGTGGAACATTTGTTGAGCATCCCTCTAGATCCGACAGAAGAAAGGTTTGGATCTTATGTAGAAAAGAGCATGCAAGTCCATGATCAATTATAGAAGCCAAAGATAGTCAGAAGAGTAAGGAAAGAATTAGAAGTGTTTGCAGAAAACATGGGCATACTTATAGAAAAAATGAAAAAAGCTAGAAGAAAGAGAGATGAAGTTGAAGCAGGAAAAGAGTCAGCAAGAACTGAATCTGCTAGTCTGGCAAGATCCTCTACCCTTACTAGATCAACAAGGAGTTCCCCATACTCTCCTGCAACCAAGCCAGTTCCTGTGCAAACCTAAGACAAGGGTTCGGGTAAAAGAAAGAAGAAAAAGAGCTCAAGAACCTATGAAGCCATCTCATAAAGTGAGGAGACTGAGTCAGATGAAGTTGTGAAAGAAATGAAGAGGAAATCTTTCAGTGAGGAAGAAAAGGCAAAGAAGAAGGAAAAAACTGACATACCAGCTATGATAGTTGAAGAATTTGAGAATGTTGTTGTCAAGGATGGAAATATCAAGCCCCTCTGCAAATGGTATGAAATGTTTGATGAATCAGGTCAAAAAATTCTTGAAAAGGCAACAATAAAACATCTAAATATTTTCAACAAAGTTCTTGTTGAAATTATGTCTAGTTTACCTAAGAGTCTGTATGATGTTTTGGAGGCGAGAAGAGTAAATGCTAGAACAAAAGAAGAGCATATGAGAAAAAGAATTCTTGCAGACTTCTGTCCAAAAATGTCTATTGAGGAGATGAATTCACTCCTCGACAAAGCCAAGAGGGAATTCAAAAGAAAAATAAGGGTGAACAAACTTATGATTGATGAAATTGGTATTGTTATTGATGAAACAAAGAAAATCCTGGAATCATTTATGTCAAGAAACAAGATCAATGTTGAAGAAGTGAATATTGAAGATGTTGTATATGATCCAGTAAATGAGGAGGTGAATGTGGATATTGAGGATAATCATATTCCTCTTGATGTGGATAACATAGAAGCACCTATGGAAACTGAAGCTCCTAAGGTTGTATTAGCTAAAGAAAAGGAGATACCAAATGAAGAAGCGAAAGCTCCTAAAGTAAATCAAGAAATAGTTACTATGGAACCAAAGGTTGAAGAAGAAGAAAAGGTTCAGGTTAAGGAAATCCTAGTGGAAGAAAGAGATACTGCCAAGGCAGTAAAGGAATCTCTAGTGGATCAACATGAAGAATTTAATCCTGAATTGGTTGAAGGCCCAATCAATCTATCCACCTTATCCCCAATTCAGATAATGAAGGTTGTATCAATTGCACAAGCTAAAGCTAGTGAGAAGATTTTGAAGTCTCACATTGAGGATAGTGAATTATTAAGTCTTACATCTGAAGTTCTAGAGAAAATTATGCCAACTCATGTTAAGGATATGTCTAGTTCCTCTTCCAGTGAACTGAAGAAGCTCATAAATTCTATAAGTACTCATTTCGAGTCTCTTGAAAAATCAGCCATGGTTAAAGTGCAGAAGGAGTTTGATGGAAAAAAATTTAGTTGGTTAAAAGAAGTGATTGCTAAGGATAAAACTCTGTTAGCCACCTGTATGAAGAATATTCAAGATTTTATATCTGAAGGTGGAAAGTCCTATAAGTCATGTTTTATTTTGTCCAAATTCATTGAAGACAGTGAGAAGAAGGTGAAGGATCTTGAAAAATAATTGGCTACCATCTATGATGCTTTTGATCCATTAGTTGGCAATGTTGGTGAGCAAGAAGGTCAAGTAATATCTCTACTTGACAAAATAAGGAGTTTGAATCATGAAAATGGTAGGATTGTAGGAAGAGCATGTGAACTCAGAGGACTAATTGGTCCAAAGATTGAAATAATGGTGAATGCTTTAAAGGAAGCCAAAGATGCTATGGCAATTAAAGACCCAACGAATCTCAAGATTGCAGAAACTCAATCTTATTTAGTTTGTGGTCACATAACAATTCTAGAGAGTTTCAAAAGGGTTTGGGACACAAATTTGAGCATGTTGAAGAGAGATTTTGTAGATATTTTCCAATTTGTGTAAGTTACTAGATCATGCTTGTATAGTTTGAAATTTTGTTATCTTTTTGGTTCCCCAATTTTTCCATTGATGTCAAAGGGGGAGAGTTGTACACTAAAAAAAATTTATTCTTCTTAGGGGGAGTTTCATTTCTAAGTTGATATTGAAGATTCTTTTTGAAATTTTGAAGTGGCAGTGTAATTCATGTTGGTACCGATCCGACAGTCAATTTTCACTGTGTTTCCATCAATGCCAAAGGGGGAGATTGTTGGCAAGAGACACTACAAATATACTTTGGTGTTTTCATTGATGGAAACCCTATTCAGTTATTGGATATACATGTCATCATTTACTTCCACCAGCAGATAGATTGAGGACAGTCGGGAAGAACAAAGCATCCGGCAGTTTTGTGTTCTTTGATTATCATGCAGATTTTTTATTGTTATTTTGAGTTGTGGATCTTATGGGAGGTTAATCAATGTATTTCTTGTTTTGTCCAAAATTCTCAATTCCTCGTATCAAGTTGTATGCAAGTTTGGAGATCTGGTTGGATATCTTTTTGTTCATCAGTATTTTGTGGTCGACTTGGATGATTTTAAGTGTCATGGATATTCGAGGAGTGTCTACTCAAATTTTTTTGTGTTTCATCATCTTGATTTGGGTCTGAGCTAAGTTATGACCAACCATTGTGGGTGTGCATTGAATATTATTCATTATTTGAGCCGACGATTATAAATATTCTTAAGTTTTATTGAAGCTAACAGATTGCAATTAAATTCTTAGTCGCGGATATATATAAATGTTCAATTATATCATTTTGTGTATGTAGAAGGTGTGTCGATGTGTTTTGCAAATATCAAAAGGGTGATTGAGTGATTTATGCATGGTTTCACTTGTGCATTAAAGATTTTGTGGTGTGAGTTAGAGTAGAGCATATCAGAAGTGCAAAATCAGTTAAAAGGACAGAAGATCAACTACTGAGCCTAACCAAAACTGTAATCAAGCATTTGTAGATGCTATTCTCTCAGTTCATTCTCTTGGATCTAATCCAAATTTTTGTAAGGTAGTGTGCCTTTCTATTTTGAGCAGTGAGCTCTAGGAAGTGAGCCTGAATGCAAGTGCATTCTCTTATTGTAAACTTCTTTTTTAGTATACTCAAATCATATTGTGGATTGGCCATCCACCGTGGTTTTTCCCCTAACAGGGTTTCCACATAAAAATCCTTGTGTTATGGTGTTGTGGTTGTTTTCTTTTTGTTTCTGCATATTTCTTTTGGTTGAATGTTCTAAGTGGGTTAAAGATCATAATAATAAATCCAATTTTTGCACAACACTGATTCACCCCCTCCTCTCAGTGTTGCTTGTTTCCAACAGATAGCACCCTTGTTTATGCTAATTCCAAGTATATTACATACAAGGCTTTCCCCTCATTGACCTTTCTTTAATTCTTGACATTTTCCCCCTTGGCTATCTCCTATAGCACACCCACTCTCACTAACTTATCAAATGAATACTCTCCTTAATAAGTCTATTAATTTAAACTCCCACTTTATGAAATATAAAATGATGCAATCGAAGACCAAGAGCTTTGAAATGGAGTGTTTATCTTCACAACCACCACACCAATATCTCATCTACCTAACTGAAACAAAATAATTCTCGTAGGGAAATGAACAAAACCAAAAAGTTCCATAATATAAATCATCAAGCATGCATATAAGTGCACTGAAAATTGTTAACATACCCCTTTTAGAATTTATTTTGAATATTGAAACATCTTCCAATCTCTTTAAAAACTTGTTCATTAGGAGTTCCCACTTTCATCTACAAGAAAACAAAAGATTCAAAATTTTCCTACCAACAATACCATATGAATTTTGAAGCCAAACTATCAAAAAATTCATCTCTAAACATACAATACTTTGACCAAAATCAACTATTTGTGAACTCAACCCAAGTTCTCCAACATTTTTTATGACAAAAAAATTATATTTTCATGTTGATTTTGTCAACTACAATCACTAAGAGCTGGTAACAACAAACTATAGAGCAAAAAATGCACAAGAAAACATCTATAGGCATGTTTACTGCATTGGATTTTCTCTCTCTCCCTACTGTTAATCCTTTTCTGCAATATTTTTAATGTCTTTGCTAAAAATTCCCTTCATCATCCTGCATTCCACTACCTCCAACACTTGCACCAAGAAAATTCCAGTACTAATGGAAAACAATTTTAAACTCACGGGAGTTACAAAGGAGTCCAAATTGGAAAATTCATGCCTGGGCATGGGACTTAGTGCTAACATTTAAATTTTGAATAAAATTAATTTCAAGCACCAAAAATCCCAATTTCAATTTAATTGCTCAACCTTACAAAATATTTCGATATTTAAGGAGCATGAGGAGAAAATAAATTAAAAACAAATCATGCCTGCAATACCACAACCAAAAGAAAGAAATTAAAGAAAACACAAATAATTTTGGTGTGCAAGATTATCTGTGCACCTGGATGCTTCTGCATCAAAAAACTCGGGTAGAAGAAATGTTCCATGAGTCAAAACTCATGAATATTTAAAGATTCGATGCTTATTCTAGATCCACCTTTTCTCCTTATTTTCCTTTTCTTTCTTGTTTTCTTTACTTTGTGTCTTTTTGTCTCTTCCCTCCATCTTTCCTTTGTTTCTTCCTCTCTTGGCATTGAATCCACTATAATCCAATCTCCACAAAAGTTCATCTTCCCATTCCATCTCTTCATCCTCAACATCTGAATACAACTTATCATCATACTCATCTTCAAAAAAAAAGAAAATTAACCTTTACCTCTATAGAATTTACAACATCTTCACCATTTTTTCTACATGAGCATAAACATTTGCATATACTATATTCACTTTGTTGGAAAAACAAGGACACACAACTGAGAGGGGGGGGTGAATCAGTTGTAACAGAAACTAAAACTCTTCTTACTAATCTTAACTTAATCTCATATCTGATGAATAAGAAATTAACCATAAACAATCAACACATTAGAGAGACAAAGAACACAAATATTTTTTGTGTGGAAACCCTATTGGGGAAAAACCATGGTGGATGTTAGTCAACAAGACTATACTCTGCTAGAAGTATAAAAATAAATAATAAGGGGAATGCACATACATTCAAGCACACTACCTAGAGCTCATTGCTCAATTACAAAAGAAGACTCATTGTCCAACAATAGGGTTTTGATTAAAACCATCCAATATTTGTGAATTGAGAAAATAGCTTCTTCACAAGCCTGATTATAGTTCCAATTAAGCTCAACACTTCTTCACACTTTGCTTAGCAATCAAATGATATTCGCACATACACACATAGGAGCACATGAAGCATCATCTTCAACAATGAACTAATCGCCCTTATATATCTGCTACATGAAATTTCATCACTACTTCGTCGGCCAAGGAAATAAAATATATTTGTAATGTCGGCCCAGATTTACAAATAAAATTTTAATGTGAATCCACCAAGGTCGGCCACAACATAGTGGAGACCCAAAATAATATCTCCAATGTGAGAAGACTTTAATTAATTACACCTCAAAGATCCACAACATGCTATCAACAATATGTCGGCCCGGAACAAGAAAAACCAAACATGCACAAGATAAGATCTTCAACCACGAACTCTTTCAATAATTTGGATGAACCACAAAGATAGAGAATGATCTAGAGACACTAGAGAACACCAAGAAACAATAGAGAAGTGTCAGAAACAAATAAGAAAACAAAAATTATGCAAACTTCATTCAGGAACACTGACAAAGACTAGCAACACACTGTCCCACCACAACATACTCAAAACTTCACGTGGACCTCTGAAACTTCTGGTAGATGATCTAGAAACATTCAACAATAAACCCTTTAATCCAAATCATAAAATCTTCAACGTATAGAACACAACACCTTCTTGACCTACAGAGTTCCACTAGGAACCAGGAATACTTTCTTTTACAATTTTATCAATATCCTCGACATATACAGTCTTCAATACACCAAATGCTAATAGTTTTGACATCAATTACAACCACATATTAGCAACCATATCCACAACATCCAACAATCTCCCCCTTTGGCATTGATGGTAACACAAGATGTGAAAAAGAATACCATCAACCCAACACACTGACTTCTTCTGCACTTCTCTCAACTGAACTTCTCTTCACAAGAATTTTTCACAATGCACTTCTACCCCTTTGACATCAATGGAAAAGGTAACCATGAAATTTCCATGCACATGCTTTGAACCACATATCCACACATCTGACTACTCCCCCTGAGTAGTAGCCACGAAAACATCAATTCAGATCAAAATATAGCAATGAAGCTCTCAGATTGATGAAAATAAATGCATCTTTAGGTCTTATCAGGAGGGGTGATTACCCCTAGCATTCCCCTAAGATACTCAAAAGTATCCTTCGGCAAAGGCTTAGTAAATATATATGCAATCTATTCTTTGGTAGGCACATATTCAAGTCTGACTTCTTTCTCATTCACTTTTTCCCTCAAGAAATGAAACTTAATTGAAATATGTTTAGTCTTAGAGTGTAGTACCAGATTCCTTGAGATGTTTATTGCACTTGAATTGTCATAGTATATGGAAATAGGCTCTCCATATATTACTCTAATATCTCTCAACATTTGTTTCATCCATATCACTTGAGTACAATTATTTGCAGTAGCAATGTATTCTACTTCAGCAGTGGATAGAGAAATTGAATTCTACTTTTTGGTCAACCAAGATATCAACTTCTTCCCTAGGAAGAAGGCACCACCACTAGTACTTTTCTTGTCATCTACATCACCATCCCAATCCACATCAGTGTATGCACACAAAGTGAGATCATCATCTTTTGGATACCAAAGTCCAAAGTCGGATGTTCCTTTAATATATCTAAAAATTCTTTTTACAGCAGTCACATGTGATTCTTTTGGATCAGCTTGAAATCTAGCAACCATACATACAACATTCATAATGGCTAGTCTAGTCTGTGTCAAGTAGAGCAATCCACCAATCATTGATTTGTACCAAGTTTGATTTTCCTTTAGAGAATCATCATTTTGTGTTAGCTTACATCTGGTTACCATGGGAGTACCAACAGGTTTGGAGTCATCCATTCCAAACTTCTTCAATATCTCTTTCACATATTTGGACTGAGATATGAAAATCCCCTTCCAATTGTGTAACTTGTAATCCCAGAAAGAACTTCATTTCACCAATCATGCTCATCTCAAATTCACTCTTCATTTCATCAACAAACTTCATACATAGATTATCATCTCCTCCAAAAATGATATCATCAACAAAAACTTATATAATAACTCCTTATCATGATCTAACTTGAATTATAAGCTGCTATCAGTAGTACCTTTAGTGAATCCAAGATTTAGTAGATATTTGTCCAATCTAGCGTACCATGCTTTAGGGGATTGCTTAAGTCCATACAGAGCTTTCTTCAATCTACAAACCAGATCTCTCATATTTGTTAGCTGGAACCCATTCGGTTGTTCAATGTACACTTCTTCTAGTTCTCCATTCAGAAATGTAGACTTCACATCCATTTGATAGACTATAATTTTTGTATGCAGCATAAGCAAGAAATAATCTTACAGCTTCAATTCTAGCTATAGGGGAAAAAGTTTCTTCAAAATCAATACCTTCCATTTGAGAATAGCCTTTACATACCAGTCTTGCTTTATTCTGAACCACTTCACCTTTTTCATTCAGCTTGTTTCTGAATACCCATTTGGTACCAATCACATTTTTGTCTTTAGGCCTAGGAACCAGTATCCATGTGTCATTATTTTCAATCTGTGTCAACTCTTCCTTCATAGCTTCCAACCAATGTTCATCTTGACAGGCTTCAATGATACTCTTAGGTTCAATCTTGGATATCAGACAATATTCTTCTACAATTTTTCTTCTAGTTTGCACTCTTTTACTCTTATCTCCTATGATTTGACTTTCAAAATGATTCAACTTTACATACCTTGGAGTTTTCGGACTTTCTTGGACTTCTGATTCTTCAGATCTTTCTTCTACACTTCCACTTGTCTATGCCTCTGCACTTGTCTAAGCTTCCTAACTAACTTGATTTACCAGAACAAATTGAGGTTGCTTCACTGGAACATATGGAATAATCTGAAGTAGATTCAGTGTTTGAGTTTTTTTTACTTGACTTGTGTTTTATTCATCTGAATCATAGCTACATTGTCTGGATGATTTGATAGAGTTCTCATAAACTCTAACATTTGCACTTTCAACCATCTTCCTTAGTCTTTTATTATAGCATCGGTATGCCTTGCTCTTAGTAGAGTAACCTAGGAAGATCCCTTCATTGCTTCTAGCATCAAATTTTCCTATATCATCATCTCTCTTGATACAACACCTACTTCCAAAGATCTTAAAATACTTAACAGTAGGTTTGTGACCAAACCATAACTCATAAGGGGTCTTATTAGAATTTCCATTCACATTTACTTGGTTCAAGGTATACACAACAGTACTTACCGCTTCACTCCAATACATCTGAGACACATTTCCTTCCATCATCATGGTTCTGGAAACATTTAGAATTGTTTTATTCTTTCTCTCTGCAACTCCATTATGTTGAGGGGTTAAGGGAGCAGATAGTTGTCTTTTAATTTCATGTTCTTCTCAATAAGAGTTGAATTCCTTAAAAATGAACTCACCACCTCTGCCAGATCTCAGGCACTTGATTTTTAGACCTTTCTCATTTTTTCCATAGCCTTGAAGCATTTGAATTTCTCCAGTGCTTCACATTTTTCTCTCAAAAAGGAAACCCAAATCATTCTAGAGTAATCATCAATAACTAGCATAAAATACCTTTCTCCATGAATACTTCTGACTCTGGAAGGACCAAAAAGGTCAGTATGTAGTAGCTCCAGCAAATTATTTGAATGAAAAAATTTAATCTAGAAAGAGACTCTAGTTTGTTTACCCATCTGACATTCCTTGCAGATTATATTAGCAGGCTTCACTAATCCAGGCAGATCTCTTACTGCTTGAGAAAAAATTATCTTGATAATGTTGTCAAAATTTACATGACACAATCTCCTATGCCACAAGCAGCTTTCATCTATCTGAGCAATCAAACAACTTCCACTAGCAGTATTCAAATGAAAAATGTTACCTTGTGTTTGTTTTCCTGTTGCAATCAAGTTTCTGGAACTTCCACATATCTTGCATCTTCTATCTTTGAATTGTAGATCATATCCCTTGTGAACCATCTATCCAACACTCAACAGATTGTTCTTCAGACCTTCGACATAGAGGACATCATCAGTGTTGTCCTTACCACCAAGGATAATGGATCCTCTGCCATGAATCACACCAGCATTGTTATCTCCAAATCTTACAACTCCACCATCATACTGTTCCAGACTCACAAATTTTCTTTTGTCACCAGTCATATGATGTGAGCATCCATTATCAATGAACCACTCATCTTTTTCTTCAACTTGAGCTACAAGATCTTTTTCATCTTTAGTAGATTCAGTAGCCACATGATTATTTTCAATGGTAGCAATAAAAGCCCAATCATCTTCTTTTCTATTATCTTTATCAAATTCTTCATCAATCACTGCTTCTTCAGCAAAGCAACATCTCTTCGGGAATCTAGACTTCTTAGGTTTAGATCTAGGAACTCTTTCAGGACATCTTAATGCAAAATGACCTATTTTACTGCATGAAAAGCATTTAATAGGTAACACATCTTCATACTTACCTTTTCCTCTCCCTTCTTGCTTTGCAATCAACGCTTCCAGTTCTTCTACTTCTCTTTCTTTATCTTTGAGTTGTTTCAATTCTTCATCATACTTGTATACCTTCCTGGAACTCTCTTCCGAACTATATCTTTGTCTGTTGCTTCCAAACACAGTAGCCTTAAATGCAGATTCAGTCTTCGGTGTGGATTTACCAAATTTGCTTATCTCAAAAGCAACAAGTTTCCTAATAAGTGTATCTCTTGTCAGCTTGTTTACTGATCTAAACTCTTCAATAGCATGAACCTTCATTTTATAGGAGGGAGGCAAGGATCTGAGTACTTTAGCCACAATTTCATCCTCATCCCCAAAACCACCGGCACATGTAATACCCATCACTATCTCATTTACTCTCTACATAAAAGAGGTGATATTTTCTATTGAGATTATGGCTGCACAGGGTCCCTGAAGCTGCATTCTTCAATGGAGGACCTTTGCTAGGAAAGATAATCAACCACACAAAAAGTGTTGCAACTAGGAATGCACAATAGAGATTCTATTGATCTACTCTATGAGATCATAGATTGATATTTGATTGATATGATATGTTACAAATGAACAAAATTCTTGATTATATAGGCAAAAGAGAAAACCTAAGATGCATGAGATGTTGCCATGTGTCATGATCTAACAACATGTGACAACATGTGAACCCTATCTAGGAAATTATTAAATATTGAGATGAGTTCTAGAAGGACAACTCATCTTCTAGAAGGAATCTTATCCCTACAAACAAGGAAGGGGGAATTACCCCATTATTAAATGATTTATTAAAAATGTAACCTAGGACTAAATGATATATGACCTAAGTTAACTTATGCTAGTGTAATAATTAATTAATTACACTAACATTTTCATCTTCACCCATCTTTAGATTCTCATACTTTCCTTTCAAGCTTTGTAGCTTAGCCATCTTCACCTATGCATCTCCTTCATACAAAGTTTCCAGTTTCGTCCAAATTTCATGAGTTGTATGTAGACCTACCACATTAGCCATCTCTGAATCTATCAAGGCACTCACCAAAGCTTCAATATCCCTAATATTTCTTTCAGCATCTTTGATCTCATCAGTAGTAGAGGGACCATTATGAGGAATGATATATTAATTTTTAGTAATCTTCCAGATAGCATCACCAATACACATTAAGTGAGATTGCATCCTAACTTTCCACAATGAGTAGTTAGTGCCTGTAGACATCCAAATTTGGACACTTAATTTATCCAAATTTATCACTTTTCATCTAAACATCCTCCTATCCGAGTTAATTAAGTAATATTACTATTATTTAATTAATATCTTTAATTCTTCCAAATCCTAAGGTATTTAATTAATAATTAAATACCTTACCCTCCTTAATCCTCTTTTCATCAAATAAATTAAATAAATAATACATTTATTTAATTTTCTCACATGTCATTTTCATCTAATCCTAATCCATCTCTTAATCTCTTCATTAAGAATGTGCACATACCTAATCCTTGATTAAGATGTGTCACATCCTCCAACTTTTGCAAGTTGGCTTCTAATCCACATTAACCCCTAATTATCCTCTAATTACTAATTAGTTAAACCTAATTAGTACCTTAGTCAACTCTCCCCATCCCCCAAAGAATTTTTAATTCCTTTTTATTCATCCATGTCTCTCTCCTCCCCATGTGAGATTTTTTTAATTCACATTCTATCCTTCCAAGGCTTCTAGAACCTTGGACTTGTCACAATCTCCACATGTGACCAAGTCCCACCTTTTTGGAGCCCACCTTTTATCCTTTAGATTCTTCTAAGAATGTGAATTTTTAATTCACATTTATGTTTTCAACCACCTTTCCTTTTCCCATATAGATTTTTGAGGAATTCCAAAATTCCTCAAATGTCCCTTTCACTCCCACTTGGGGACAAGGAATCCCTTTTTGAGGAAATCTCCTCACTCCCCAAGGTGCATGTCCTTTCTCCACCTCATGTACCTTCTTGACACCTCACTTAAACCTCATATCCCCTTGTCCACTTCACCCTCCACATGTCAAGATGTGAGGGCTTGTGGGTTCTCAACCCACCATAGCCCTTCATCTTGGCCTTGTTGGATCAATCTTGACCATTGAATTCTCTAGAGAATTCAAATTCTCCTATAAATACCCCCTCCTCAAGGGCATTTTCAACACTTTCATTTGAAGCAACCTTATGCTGCCAATTTGCATTCTCAGAACACTTTTGATCTTCATAACTACATGCTGCCATTTTACATCTTCAATCATCCAATATCATCTAGCTATCCATCTCATATCATTTTGCACATTCAAGCTTGCATTTAGTCACCCAAGAAATCATCTAAGGAGCACACAAAATCATCCCAAGCAAGGGTCAATCAAGGAGATATCAACAGCAAGGAAGGTGAAATCGTTTTTATCTTGTTTTGTCCATTTC
>VDFB02051932.1:0-13989 GCA_007258455.2 Sequoia sempervirens | reverse complement strand
GGAATCGTGATGCTTCCTCGAAATGGGATAGGAGCACAAGGTATGCTAGTTGTCACCGGAATCTGCTTTGAGGAGTCACAATTGTGTGCTGTAAGAATCTACTCAAACCTATTTATGAGAAGGAAATGCTAGCAATACTCCATGCAGTGAAACAATGGCGGCCTTATCTATTGGGTAGATATTTCAAGGTTAAGACAGATCATGATAGCCTAAAATATTTTTTGGAACAATGACTATCTTCTGAAGAGCAACAAAAATGGGTCAATAAGATGTTAGGATATGACTTTGAGATTGTATATAAGAAAGGGAAAGAAAATATTGTCGCAGATGCACTGTCAAGGAAGGATGAGAAAGATGAAGCCTTATTGTGTGCCCTTTCAATATTACAAGCAAATTGGGTGGAGGAAGTCAAAGTAGAGTGGCAAAATGATGTTGCGACTAGTAATCTCATCGAGCAATTAAAAAGGATCCTAGTAGTTCCATAAGTTTTGTTGAAGGAGATACTCTTTTGGTATAAAGAGCGCTTTTGTATCTCAAGTAAGAATTCCAACCTTAAATCAAGATTCTCACAGAGTTGCATGAGTCTCTAGTGGGTGGTCATTCAGGATTTTTGAAGACATATCATCGAGTCAAGCAATATTTCTTTTGGGAGGGGCTAAAGGGTGATGTTCAAAATTTTGTGGCTAAATGTTTGGTGTGTCAAAGGCATAAAGGGGAGACAATTAAGGCACCAGGTATCTTGCAACCCTTATCTATTCCTAGCCAGCGTTGGGAAGAGATATCCATGGACTTCATCACAGGGCTTCCCAAATCTAAAGGTCATAATGTCATCATGGTGGTGGTTGATAGGCTCACTAAATATGCACGTTTCATTGCATTAGCACATCCTTTTACAGCAAGTGCAGTGGCTAGAGATTTTTTGGAGAATATCCAAAAGCTACATGGTACACCTAAAGTTATTGTTAGTGATCGTGATCCTATCTTCACTAGTCACTTTTGGAAAGATTTATTCTCATGTTTGGGTACTCAATTGGCTCTTAGCTCTTCATACCACCCTCAATTAGATGGGCAAACAAAGGTTGTTAATAAGTGTTTGGAAGGATATCTACATTGTTTCACTTCAGAGAAACAGTCCCGGTAGATTGGCTACCACTTCATGGAATGGTGGTATAACACTTCTTTTCATAGCTCATCAAAAATGTCTCCATTTTTGGCACTTTATGGATATCATCCTCCTTCCATCATATCATCATCAAATACAGGCCCTCAAGAGTTCGTGCAGTAGAAGACCACTTGCTTCATCAACAACAAGTACTTTCAGACTCAAGGAGAATTTAGCCATGGCACAAAATCGAATGGAAACAACAAAAGTGCACTCAACATCGTGAGGAAAGAAGTTTTGAAGTTGGGATTGGGTCTTCCTTTATGTATTGCAGCCTTATAAGCAAATCTCACTAAAGCAGCAAAGAAAGAATAATAAGTTGTCACCAAAGTATTATGGTCCACACCAAATCATGCAGAAGATCGGTAGTGTTGCCTACAAGCTTGAGTTGCCACCTATAACAAAGATACATCTAGTTTTTCATGTTTCCTGTTTGAAAAAGGTAATTGGGCAAAATATTCCCACTCAAACAACACTTCCTGAGCTGGATGAAGAAGGGAGAATCATTTTGAACCAAAGAGTATCTGGCCAAACACACACAAAGAAGCTGAGGAATAGAACTCTCACTAAGTATCTCATCCAATGGAAGAATTTACCAGTTGAAGATGCCACTTGGGAGGATGAGGAGTTCATTCAAAAGAATCCCAACTTGATTAGCATTGAGGACAATTATTCTTTGAAGAAGGGGGCCATGCTACACCCTTAATATTGGTGTACATTGGGTGATGAATAGTCAGCTTGTGGCTATCTTAACTCTCTATTAAGTCATATTATCATTAGTATATTGTTATTTAGTTGTTTAGGTCGGCCTAAGTCTTATATAGGTGTGTCTAAGTCGGCCTAGGTGATATCCTTTGGCATAAATAGGTATATATAGGAGGTTGTGAGTCTTATTTCATCATCAAGTTGTGAAGTGTGTTCTCATTAGAGATATTTGGAGGTTTGCCCCCTCGAAGTGGCTTGTTATTCTCAGTTATTATCCAGTATTTGCAGCATATTTCATATCATATTCTTCTATTGTGCAAGTTATTTCATAACATCTTATTCATATTGTTGAAAGCCACAAGAAAACTAAGAGGGGGGTTGGTGAATCAGTTGTCACCAAACACAAATTCAAATCACACCCACTTATAAATTTATTATCCATTTAATTCTATTATTAAGTATGAACATAAAATGCAAATAACAGAAAGCAATATCAACATAGGAAACACTAGATTTATGTGGAAAACCCATGAGGGAAAAACCATCATGAGGATTAACTCACAATATAAAGTAATTCCAAAACTAAATATATAAGGCTCACTTCCAAAGGGCTCACTACCTAGAATAGGACCCACTATCCGGATACAAAATCTCACTGCTTACACAAGGAGTCTCATTTCCTACAAAAAGGATTACAGAAAAAAAATGGCTTTACAACCAAAATGAATTGGTAAGAGTGAACCTAACAAGTGTTGATTCAGTTCTGGTGATGCTCAATAAACCGACTTAACACACTTCATCATTTTCACAATTCTTCACATTCACATCAATACAATTTGTCTCACTCACAAACTTCAAAACTCTCTGACATATATATCCAACCTATTCACAAGCATCAATTAGGTCAACCTAATTAGATGCAACCAAAAAGGCTAACTATCAGCTTCAAGAATTTACAAAATATTTCCAAAAAGTAAATCAAAATGTGTAGCATGCTTCATCATGTTGGCATAGACCTAAGATAGGTCACACATACATCCACATAGAAAAAATAATTCACCAAACACAAATTATCCATGAGGTCAGCCAAAGATAGGCTTAATAGCAAAATGCAGTCAACAAAATAATGCCAATACACCATACAAGCACCTGTGCATGAGATATTTTGAGCATGCAAGCTTCCAACATCCAAAAACAATTTCCCAAAACTGCAAGCAACAACAAACAATTGCGGAGGATTGCAGACCAAAATACCGAAGGATGCAAATTGTATACCAATTCAGATACTAATCCGGAATACCAGATCAAACAATGAATTAGTCTTGTAGTCACAACTCATATACCATGGTGACATCAATGACAACACAAAAATTATATAGTTAGCCATTCTTCTTCATTCTTCCAACAATCTCCCCCTTTTTCATTGATGGCAACATGTGTCACAATATTTTCTAGCCCCCTATCACTAGTATTCTTTCCCCCTTTTATTGTTCTTCACATGGCTCTCTCCCCCTCTAACATCAATGGAAAAGGGTGACCAAAAAAGTAAGATGTAAATATATGTACATGGTAACATTGTATATACAAAGGAATTCCAACTCCCCATTTCAAATATTCAAGTGAAAATAACGCTTTTTACATGAAATTTTTTCTTGTACCTTTCTCTTATTGTTGGAAGAATCCTCTTCCAAGAAAGCATGACTGAATTCATCCTTGCACTCATACCATCCAATAAATATAGCAACATAAATGAGGATGTCTGGTTTAAAGATAGACATTGTTGTTCACAATCTTCTGCATAAGAGAATATTCTAGAGAGATGATCCAACCATACCTCAATAATTTCTTTAACCAACCAGAAGGTTTTAACCTAGTCTTCTCTTTACCTCTGAGCAATCAACAACTCCACTTGCAATTCACCAACTTGGATTCTCTATTTTCAAATTTTGTCTTTGAAGAAATTGAAACTCTTTCCAATACTATTTACCTCAGATTCAATGGCTTCAATTCTGCTTCTAAAATTGTCAACAGTTGCAGGACACTGGAGACAATACCTATAGATGTCAAATATTTCCTTGATGCATTCTTTTATCTCATTAATGTGTTTAGATAACATTTGTTTGGATTTGGCACATCTTCTCTCAATCATAGCTTCAAACTTATTCCCTTCAAGTCCTTCTAACAATGTTCTTTCTTCAATAATTTCTACTAGATCATCCAGTAAAGAGTCAGACACATATAAACCTGAAATACCCCTTTTGAGTAGATAATCAATCAATACATCATCAATTTTAAGTCTCTTGATCAGAGAGCATGCACTCCACATTTCACCAACCTTCTTCATATCCCCTTTATCTAACATCGTATGTATATCCTTTGGGTCAAAGGAGTCAGATCTAGACATAAATTCTTCTTCATTCTTATTTTCTTCTAGGATAGTGATAACATATTTTGTGATAGTTTTTCTCTTTTTAGATTCCAGAGGGGACTCACCAATGAAAACTTCCAATTCTTTATTTCTAGAAGAGCAACCCTCTTCAAACTAACTAGGTACTAACATATTGGAGCATAGATTCATCTTAAGGGATGCAAAATAGGTTTTACAAGAAGTTGCATTAGCCTTCATCAATTCCAAATACCTGTAAACTTGTTTTTGACAAGAATGTTGGATTCCCACTTAACATTCTCTCTTCCTAGTAGTGAATTCAGAAAGTAAAACACCAAATATATGAGAAAAGACCCAAACCAAAAAGGATAACCCTCGACCAAGGACATTCTAACATTCTTAGTTAAATTTTCTATAATAAGCCTACACAAATCAAACTGCTTGTTTTCCTTAACCATCATGTGTGTAAGATATATAGCAATAGCTGAAGTAGAACCTTCATGATTTCTAAAATAGATTTTATAAGAGATTTCATATGCAACATACCTTATAGAAGGATCAATAATAGTATTTAATAGTAGAGCTCGAGGATCTTTGTTGATACCAGTAAGTTCCTCCACAACTCTATATTTCACAGTTTTCTTCCCAGGGAGGTCCCCAACACTGCATAAACTAGTAATAGCTTCAATTGCCTCCTTTGTGATCAGATAGGGTTTGTCCAAAATAATGCTATCATCCTTGAATTGAATTAACAAGAACAAGATAGGTCTTTTTTCTACAAACAAGGGAAATTCTCCTCATAAATCTATACCTAGTGGTTTTATGCTCTACAATTCATTATCTTCAACCTGAGTTCCATTTCCTTCATCTTTCGATGATCAAATTCTTCCAATTCAACACCCTTCAACTTTAGCAAAATATTTCCCCATGATCCTCTATCTGTCTTCATGCTTATCTTTCTTGAATTATTTAATGTTCAATTGAAACTTCTTCTTCTTCCCTTCTTCCCCTTCATAGATTGAGAAATAATTTTGAAAGCTTCCATCCTTATTCCTAATTATCCATAATGATTCCTTTAAATTACCTCAAAATTTATCCAAATTGCTTCAAGATCACTTCAAGGTTGCTCCAAGTCATTTTTCAAACTCTTCAATTACACAAGTGATCAGAAGGACTTATGAATTTTACTTTATACATCATAATTTTCCCTAATTCACATTAAATGTAGTAGGTCCCAAAAATATGATAAAAACCTTATTTCTCTACACAGAGAAACCCTCAATTGATCAGCAAAAGAACATGCCTACAAATTTTCTTCTCGTTTCTTTTCCATAACCTTTGTTTACTCATTTTCTACAACATGTCCTCGCACCAGCATCTAACATGCCATATACCCAAGGGGTTCGAGCAATTTTCTATTAATGCTCCCCCTAAGACCATGCTAGGTCTAATTCTTGGAGGAATTTTCTACATCGGATAAGGGCATAGACACATCTATCATCTCTGGCTCTTCTTCTTTCTTCCTCCATATCTTATTCGTTTCTTGCTTAACCTCATGATCTTTGCCAATTTTCTTCACTGGCTCATTCTTCTCTACTAGAGTAAACTACTTTCCTTTCTTACTTCTGCAAACTCTTGAGATATGTTTTGAGTTTGTTGTAGTTATGGCAGATAACACTTTTATAATTTGTCTAGCCTCTATTAACCCTTGATCTACATTGATTTTCTTTGTGTCCAAACTTGTTACAAGTATAGAAATATCCATCAAAATATTGATTCATTCTACCTCCATTAAACCTATTCGTCATCACTCAACTAATCATTCTCACCTGAGATCTGCATTCGGTAGCTTTATGTCCAATTTTATTGCATGAAAAACATTGTACAGAGAAGGAATTAGAAAACTAATTCATTCTACTTATGCACTTAGTTGCCCTGTGATCAAATTTGTTACATGAAAAGAAAACACCCTTGAAAGATGGGTACCTTTGAGCATTTGGCTGTCTAACAGATGGTCTTCTAGCAAAGATCCTTGAATTTATTTTATGCTTCCTTTTGTCTTGAGTCTTTTGATTATCCTTTGAGCTTTCACCTATTTCATTTCCCAATCCACCTTTGTCTTTACTTGGTTTTTGTCCTCTAATCAACTCATCAAGCTTGTCGGAGCTAGATTTGAAATTATTTTCACAGAGTTTTTCTTTCTCTAATTCTACTTTCAAGTTCACCACCTCTTGTTGAAGTCTAGTGCATTCATTGGTATTGCTTTGAACCATTGTATTTAGAAATTCTTTAATTCTCTTCTTTTCTTCCACTAGTACTTTCAATCCAATGATTTCTTATTTATGTTGCTCACTCACTTCTCTATGTATTTCTTTGAATTTCTTCAATTGCTCTTTCAATTTCTAGACACATTCATTTGAATCATCAAGATTATCTTTCAAATCTCTATTTTCATCTTTAGCCTTATCAAGAGCTTCAAGTGCAACCTAGAGTTCTTTATCATCCATTTTTCCAACCTTTATGATCTTCCTCAAGTAGTTAATCTTTTCACCAAGGAGCCAAAGCTCTGATACCAATTGTTGAAAGGTGCAAGACAACTTAGAGGGGGGTGAATTAGTTGTCACCAAACACAAATTCAAATCACAACCACTTATCAATTTCTTATCCACTTAATTTTTTTATTAAGTATGAACATAAAATGAAGATAACAAAAATCAATATCAACATAGGAAACAACATATTTACGTGGAAAACCCAATGAGGGAAAAACCACACTAAGGATTAACTCACAATATAAAGTAATTCCAAAATTGAATATATAAGGCTCACTGCCAAAGGGCTCACTACCCAAAATAGGACCCACTGTCTAGATACAAAAGGTCATTGCTTACACAAGAAGGTTCATTTCCTATAAAAAGGATTACAAAAAAAATGTCTTTACAACCAGAATGAACTGGTAAGAGTGCACCTAACAAGTATTAATTCAATTTCGATGATGCTCAATAAACTGACTTAACACACTTCATCATTTTTGCACTTCTTCACATTCACATCAATGCAATTCGTCTCACTCACAAACTTCAAAACTATTCAACATATATATTTGACCTATTCACAAGCATCAATTAGGTCAGCCTATTTAGATGCAACCAAAAAGACTGACTGTTGGCTTCAAGAATTTATAAATTCTTTCCAAACAATAAATAAAAATGTGTAGCATGCTTCATCATGTCGATATAGACCTAAGATAGGTCACACATACATCTGTATACCAAAATTAATTCATGATAATACCAATTATCCATGAGGTCAGCTAGATATAGGCTTAATAGAAAAATGCAATCAACAGAATAATGTCAATGCACCATACAAACACCTGTGCACAAGAGATTCTGAACATGCAAGATCCCAACATCCAAAAACCATTTCCCAAAATTGTAATCTGCAACAAAAAACTACAGAGGATTGCAGACCAAAATATCAGAGGATGTAAACTATATACTAATTCAGATACCGGTCTAGAATACCGGATCAAACAATGACTTAGTCTTGCAGTCACAACTCATATAATATGGTGACATCAATTCCAACACAAAAATTGTATAATTAGCCATTCTTCTTCATTCTTCCAACACATATGCCATGAGACAACTTATCACAAAAACCTAGGTCATATGTGTTACAATTCAAAAGATAAGATAACAACTAATGACAACTAACACCTTCTAGAAAGATTCTTACGACCTAAGTAAACTTAACATGTAAATAATTCCCCTAGTAATGAATTAACTAAGTGCAAGACTTTATTTACACCTACAATATTTTAATTTGACAATATTTTCCTTTAAGGATCAAAAAAAATAAGTTACAAATTATCTCATGGGGAAATAAAAATATTATATTACATGGCAACACAATTGCATGTCGTTGAAGAAGATTTTTGCTGATCCAAAAATTATGGAAGAAGATAGGTAGAATTGCATGTACTATCCAGTGCCCTTCCATCACCTTTTATAATTTTAAAAACACCTTAGGAGATAGCTAACTAGACCATATAGGACAAACTAGACCCCACCTTTGGAAAAACAAGAAGAACATGGGAAATATCTTATTCAATGTACTTATCAACCCATGAGCTATATTATTCTTTTGAAGGCCAGTTGAATGCCAAGATCCTATGAACTTTATTATTGTGTGCATTATACCTTCCATCTAGGATATCTTTGGTCTCCTTTGCAAAATTATCTTGGTTAGTCTCTAATTTAAACAAATCATCAATTGAGTTATTCAAGAGAGATAACTTTGGCTTACCATTCTTATAGATATATGATGACCACAATGGGATTATTCCTACAAATTTTTCCTTCCATAGATCAAGAGACTTGATTTCTCCTAGATTATCCATGATCTTAGGCATAGTACCATGTTCCATGCTTTCAAACATTTTTTGACTTTGACTTGAACTGCATAACTTTTATTTTTTGAAAATTTGACACTTCCTTCAATAACTCAACTTTCACACTTGTTGCAAATTCTTGGGGGAATTTCCATCAAAAGATGTCATTTTCATCATTTCCTTTATTGAAGTGTCACTGAGGATTGACTTGCTCAACACTTCTTAGAAGTTGGTTTGTATTTCCTTATGCTTAGCATAAGCCTTGTGAAGTCCATCAAAGGAACTCCAAGCTCCCTCAATTTTATGCAAGACACAAGATAATATATGACCTAAAAGGTGATCAATGATATTAGTTGCAACATTTTTTGCCTCCTCCTTATCCTTCTTCTTATTTTCTTTTCGTTAGCTTCTCTTTCAATTTGTTAATTCTTAAAGACAATGTCTCTCTATCTCGGCCCAAGAACTTAGTTGATGTGGATGGAGGAGGTGGTGGAGCTGCAATCTTAGGTGGTGGAATCCTAGCAATCACTTTATTGTACTTGTTTCACAATTTTATATGCTTAGCATGTAATTCCTCATATGCCTCCTCTTTCCTTTTAGTTGTCTTTGCACTGACCATGGTTTTGTGCACCACCAATTGTTTTTCCTTGGGTGCTAAAGTACCTAAAGTTCTTTTTATGATCACATTTCTTATGATATATTCTACTCAATTGACCACCCTTGGCTTATTTGTGGTAGGGGACATTTCCCATATGACCAATGTTTGCAAATTGGGGCTAAAGCTAGAACAAAAGTACAATTGTTATGCATGCTTATTTGATGTAAAATTCCCTTCATCTTGATTTCTTATAGGGTTTGAGGCAATGGTCAATGTAATTTCCTATTCAAGAAATAGGAGGATCCCACTCTCTTTAACCAATCTCCCCCTTCCTCTAGAGTGATTTTAGATATATCAAAATCCATCTCTTGGATGACCTAATGGGTGAATTACTCATATTTTGATGGATCCACTTCTTAGTTAGCCTTATTCAACTTTTCATTCAATTCACCTTGTTTGAATTTGATGATGAAGTCTTTGAATTCCTTTGTAGTAACAAATGTGTCATCATCCATAAATTGGCTACAAGCCAAGACTCTCACATCATCAGGAAATGAATTTTCACCATAAAAATCAGCAGTCAACCTATTTGCAGGCACCTTCTCATCACCCTAATTTATTTCGGGAGAATGGAAGTGTCAATTCACTTCCTCATCTTCAGGCACATTTTCTACAAGATTCTCATGCATGCTCTCATTTTCCTCTAGATTCTCTAAATAGTCAAACAAGGGTTGAGAAAGAGTTAGCATGAAATGACTAGGAGCAACCTGTACTGATGATTTTGCTAGAAATGATTCTTTTCTAACATGTTTTTCAAATTATTACTTGGCTCTTGTGTAACCAACTTCATCATGTTGGATAAAGTTCTATTAACCATGACAACAAACATTTTCTCCATCCTCTCCATTAGGTTAGTGTACTTTACAAATTGACTAACATAGAATGATTGATCTTTATCCTTTTATCTTCTATTTGGACCATAAATGTCCATTTTTTATTTCTCTCTTTAACTACCTCATCAATTTTGAGGCTTCTTATTATATCATCAGATGAAAGGAAATTACTAGAATTGAAATCTACCCCTCTCTACCCTCATTATATTGATATAACTTTTAGGATCACAATTCTTGTTAAGGTCCACTTTCATCCCATCAGTTTGTAAATTCTTATGGAATGATTCTAGTCCTTATTTAGAAGTGATTATGGAATGAGATAACCTCATGCATCCTAGGATCAATGAACCCTTCTTAATCAACTTGAAATGGGATTTTTTAGTTTCATTGGGCTGCCACATAATTTCAATAAATTCCATCCTATATGTTACATATCTAGGGAGGAAATCAAGTTGTGCAAGTGTACCATACACCTTGAAAATTGTGTATTTGGCATGAAATACAAATCTCCCCAATTTTGATCAACCTTGACTACAATATCAAACACTAATGGCCTTAAGAACTTGATAATCCTTTAAGAAATTCTACTTATTGGATTGCAACCAATATTTTCCAAGACATCTTGCACAAAATCATTCTAAAAATCTAGATAATTTTATGCATTGCAAGGGGAGTTCCATTATTTATCCGCCTTTGTACATGCAACCTTTTTCCCCTCTAAATCATAGATTTTCAAATCCAATGGATTTTCCCACAATTTAGCCCCATTGTAAAGAATCATGTGCTTGAGTAGAGAGTACAACTTCAAATGAAGATCAACCTTAGGTTCTTTCAAGTCTATAAGCTACTTGTGGATTCCCTCAACTATGAAAGAAGCATTATCAAAGCTCCTATTGATGTCCCTATGTTGAATGTTAGTTTCCAATGTCGTCATATAAATAGGCATTTTTATTTTGTAGTCCTCCTCGAGGACTTGCCATAAATAAAAATATGTGCTAATAAAGTGGTCATCAAAAAATATCAAAACCAAATGATTTTACCTTGTTCTTTGAAAATATAACCAATCTTTAGTCAAAGTCTCTCCTTTTATTTTGTGGGAGCCACAATACTCTAAAATTATGCTTACCTTTTTCCCATTCTCTACTAAGAGAACCAAAACAAATTGTGACAGTAATAGACACATTTAGGTTAAATGTGTCGATGATTTGTTGCCTCAAAATTTCTAACAAAGAGGAACCTTTCTAGCTTCTGATCATTCTATCATTTTCATCATAACCCCATGTCTGGGCTTTAACAAAGTAAAAATTCACAAAAAAAATAGAACCACTAACTTCCCAAAATCTAAAGTCCAAAGGTTTGACATGAGCCTAGTAAATTTACTTCTCTTGTAAGCATACTCAAAAAGTGTCCAACCATGCATAGGGATGAGTACATCACCTATCTATTTGGCCAGACCATGTAATTATTCTATCAATACTCTTGTGCCCTGAGCATGCTTATCTCTTTAAGAAGATCCAGAAAATTGCTTCATTAAGTCATCCTCCATGAACCTCTTAGTTCATTTTGTCTCTACACTAAATTCCACTTAATCTCTATAATTTCTAGGGTTTTCATTTTAAAAAAAATTAAGCAAAAAAATTAAAAAACCCTTCTATACACTATCCTTTTGATAACTTAAAGACAGTTCTACAATTATAGATGAGTATGACAAATTGCTTGAGAAATAGCTCGAAACCCTAGTTCTTTTGTGCTCAAAATTCACCTCCAGAGAGCTTTATTTTTCAAAATTTTTGGTTGCAATTCTAATTGTGATGAGAAACAAAATAATTCTAAGTTTATTTCCCTTGAAAAAGTGGTACTTGAGCTTTAGTTGTAGTGTGATGGTTCATGCATATGGAATTTTATAATCAATCTACTAGTCATTTTTGCTTGAATTTCAGCCATCAATCTAGGTGCTTTAAAACAAGATCAACGACTAGTACAAATCCTTCATACACTACATATTCCATTTGAATTAACTTTTGTGAAAACACATAATGAATCACCTTTGTGTTGAATCCTAGAGCTAACGTGCATCCCACTTTCATTTTTTTTCCCCGAGTGCACTTTGGTTTTGCATTGAGTCCATGAAATTTCACTAGATAGAGGTTATGTGTTGAATTCTAGGACAAAGACATGTCAACATCCCTATAACTACCATTGAGCACCTTTTCTCTATGTGTTGATGGCTCAAAACTATTCTCTATAAGGATCATGGATTGAAATGAAATCATACCATGTGTCCGTTGGTGATATCATCCTCCCAGTGCTCTTTCGTTGTGTGCTTATTACAAAGAAATACATTGTAAAGAAGCAAAATGTTGTAAATAGGAAAAGCACATGTCCCCTTTTTTGTTAACCATGACTTAGTTAAGTTTCCCTCTACACCCATGAGTAAGAAATTATGGTGTGAAGAACCTTTGCACTAAAATTAGAAAGTGATAGGTGTCCTTTTATTATTTACTCATTTCTGATGCAACTTCATTATGTGCTTCATCCATAAAAAATGTGATATGAGGAGTTCTAAAGTGCTAAAATAAAGTAATGACAAGTGTTGATATTAGGTGGCTCCACACAGTGTAGTTTCCTTTGGCATTGAAGAACTAAAATTGTGATGCATAAGGAGCATGCACTACAATAAAATTTAGACACCTATCTTCATCATGAAATAGAAAATCTAGTGTACTTTAGCTATGCACTTTTTGAACAAGAATGTGTAGTGAAGAGGAGATGCACTATGACCAAATCATGACACATGTTTTGATCTGATGAACCCTACCAAGCACTCTTTTGTTACGTGCTCAACCTAATGAAACATGCTCTTAAGGGACCTTGTGTTTTAATCATGGGTCAAGATGCAATAGAAGGATGCCACATGTCCCAATATTATAATAAATTCCTAGTGCATTCTTGCTATGTGCTAGAGGTAAATAAATATGATGTGAAGATAGTATCTAATGAATTAAGGGTTAGACACATGTCCTAAGTGAAGCCATACTCTTTAGTGCTTAATTTATTTATTTAAACATGCACATAAAAGTTGATTTAAAGTGGTGTGCCTAGGAAAAGAGGGGAGTTGAAGCTTATAAATGAGAATTTATACTTAGGACTTCAAGAATTTTGAGATAAAGTATAATCAAGTGATAGGTCAATATAGTACTCTAGGCATAAGGGGTCAGTTAAGACATGGGATGAAGACCCAAAATTTGTCACTTAAATATCATATAACTGAGGCAGGTGGTCAACATAAGATTATAAGACAAGTGCTAAGGTGATGCTTAAACCTAAGGTTTTTAGGGTTTTAGATCTAAACAAATGGTTGTGATAATATTTATAGCAAACCCTAGCAAAGATATGCTCTGGACATGGGTAAAAAACTAGGAACCACAAAATTTTACAAAAAAATTACTCCCAGTGACTCTAGTTGGGGATGCTTACCTCGCAAAAGTAATGTGAGAAACTAGGATCTATAGAGAAGTGGACCAACCAAGAACAAAAAACCAAAGAAAGCTAACACTACATAGAAACAGAAGAAAGAAACTATACAATATTAAACATATGATACATTGTGCATGGAAACATCCCCATTCATGAGAAATAGGGTTTCAAAAACTATCCATGCACTTATAGTTCCATAAATTCACCATCTAGACTTTGCAAAAAGTACCAATCCTCACCATGAGTGTTGTTGATCAAGTATGGACCAAGCCATAGAGCTTCAAATTTCCCATGCTTTACTTTTTTTCTTTTGACCTTGCATTCCATAGAAGCACTAGATCACCTATTTGAAACTTCCTCATACTAATCCTT